>VSDK01001837.1:741662-765798 GCA_009767595.1 Symbiodinium kawagutii | reverse complement strand
GACATCGGCATCGTTGACGTTACGCACTCCTGCATGGATCGTGCGTTCATTTTGGCATTCATTGAGGCATGCAGAACTTGAAGTTTCATTTGTCACTGCGGGCCCTTCGTTTCCCAAATGTTTTCTTGCGCGTGTTTAGTTTTTGCGTGTTCTTGTAGTGAGCGTGCCCGCCTCAACCAGCCAGGGAAGAGAGCCACTGAAACACAAATCAACACAAACTGAGAAAATTCTGGCTAAACCAAGGCGTGTTCAGAAGCAGTGGTTGGTGAGTATCACTGCGTTTCACGATGGGGGCACTCCTTCCGAGGGAGCCGGGTTTTTGATTGAATTTTGGCGCAATTGTATTTTTTTCTCGGTCCTGTGAAATTCAGACCTTGCAAATTCACTTGAGGAGCAAATTACATGGCGCCAAGAAAAGACAACATTTTCAAACATATGGGGCCCAGACTGTGAGGGCGACGATGCTGAGATTTTGTTTTTTTTGGGTGTTCGTGCAGGGTTGGTGGGTGCACCGGCAATTGTGGTGCGCAGGCAGGTTTATTTAACAAACGTGTTTGCCCCATATTTCGGTCACTGTTTATTGGATTGACTATCATAAATAAAACCAATAAGGTAACATTTTTAAAATCAGTGATCAAGCAAGGGCCCACCCGGATGGAACCAATGTAGAATTTCCAACCCATGATGTGATCCCAAATCAAATCACCCGGGGAAAAATTGTGGGTTTTCTCCACGGCAGATTCATGCAGGTTTGTTGTTTCGTCATGAATTTGTTTGTTTTTTGTGACGGTTTGTGCAGTGATCATGTGTCGACATCAGATCTGTTATGGACGATGTTGGGTTATTGCAATTAGATGAGGGCTATTTTCAAAATAGTGATTCCATTTGGGCAAAAAATTATCCATTTTGGGAATTCCCAAATTTAACAAACCCCATTTATGTTTCAATCATCGTTGGTGGTTATCTCCCATGGCCCATGTATCTCTACTATTAACCATGATATACTTTGATAATCCCTTATAAAACCACCATTTCCGGATTCCTTCCATCCATTTTTCACCATGATTTCTGAGGTGTTGGACGACCTGCTGGACAGATGGGAACTGGAGGCAAGGGTGTGAGCTGCAAGCTGTGATGTTTGCAGGGACCAGGGCTGATATGGTGGTTTCTCAGAATGGGGGGTGGCCCAAACAACACAATCATGGTTTTTTAGGGATTCTGGACGGATCATGTGACGGCAAACCGACTATGTCTATAATTGACCATCATGTACTAGCACTAATCATCAACAAAAGTGTATAAACCATTTTCAACATTCGTTCACCGCTGCTGACCCATCAACCGTTATTGGCCATGACAAACCCATCAACCATTCTTACACCATTGTGACGAACCAAGCGATGCCAACCACTATGAACTGCCACCAACAATTTTGGAACACAAACAGTTGATCATGAAACATCGTCAGGTGATTCTCAACCGTTATCATCAATCAATAACCACCATCAACCACCATCATCCATCATTATCCACCATTGACCACCATTAATTCACCATCATTAACCACCATAAACCACCATCCACCGCCATTACCCACGACAAAAGCCGTATGGCTCACCAACATCAACCACTAGGATCATCACGAACCATCCCCAAGTTCCACTCCACAACAGGAACTCCCAGGGGCCCTCGCCCCGGTGCTCAGGTGGATCCCTTATTGGGCGAGGCCGCCCTGAGGGATGCCAGGCTAGTCAGGTGCGGAGCTGGGAACTGGGGTGAGGGACTAGCAACAGGGAACAAGCATTGGTTAATCAATATCAATGCTTGTTATCAATGGTGATGAACCAGCCATAGGTTAACCTATGTATATCAGATAGCTAGGATGATCAATCAGTACTGGTTTGTGGGTTTGATTGACATGTTTGATTTTCCCTAGTAATTATTAACAATTGGTTGGTTGACTAATATAAGAATAAAGAATTGGTTGATTGGTTCACAGCAAGCTTGTTATCAGTGGTGATTAACCAATGATACAGATAGCCGTAGGTGTTGATCAGCCTCTTGTAAAACCTATTGCGATATTGGTTAATCAATGGTGATTGATACAGATAGCCATTGATCAATCAGCATTATCAACCTCTATTTGTCATCATTGCTATTAGTGTTGGTTAATTGGTTGTTACACATAGGGGTGAATAATGGTGATTGATGATTTTTAATCAATAACCAATGATAACCAAGGCCAATGGTTATTATTCAATGTGTTTGTACTCAATGGTTGGTTTACCATTGGCTAATCATTGGTTAATAATGTTAGTAATTATGGGTTAGTGAATTGATGGTAATTACCAATAATCGTTGTAGCAAGCAATAATGTTAGCAATGAATCGCTAATGATTGATGGTAAATCCACTGGTAATGATTCTCATGAATGGTACGACCAATGCTTAGTGGATGTTAATGGTGAATAGTGGTTTAAGATGGTTTAATGGTTGCAAATGGTTAAATGGTTGACTAGTGGTGGCTAAACATGGTTACTAATCATGGTTGGATTTACCAATAATAATGCTTAGTGAATGTTAATGGCTGATGATTAAAGCCATGATTGATAACGGTTGCATCAACATTAATTGATGACAACTATTCACAAAGTTGGCTATTAACAATGGTTCAAGGTGACTATTAACAACAGTTAAAATTGAATGATCAACCATTCAGAACCTTTTGATTAATTGTCAACAATGGTTGGTAATAATGATTGACGATCAACTAAGAATGGGTAATAGTAGAGTAACTTACATTTTTTGATTAATGATTTGAGTATTCGTTGAGAATAAACAGAAACTGGTTAAACAAAATAGTGATCAATAATTCGTGAACAATGATCAACTGACAATGATTAGTCTTACAATAACAATAGGGATTATTATCAACCATCAAAATCAAATGGTTCAAACATGGTCAATAATAACTAATTCAAATGGTCATTAAATATAGCTCATAAGAAACTAGCAACGATGAATCGTGGACAGCAATGGTTAACAATTGGTTTCATGGAGGTACTGCATGGTAGCCGTGGAGTGTTTTAGTGATGGTGAATGATGCGAAATAACTGTTTGTTGATAACCATTGGTAGTGGTGAATAGTTAGTCATACAAGGTAATGCAGGTTGGTATTGGTTCATAGTGAACAACGGCCAGCAATCAACTGATCGTCAACCCACAATGATTGATTGTGGATCAGTAATTGATTATTGGTTGATTACACACTATCAATTTTTTATCGGATGATTGTTAATTGGATTGGATAGATAATGGTTGATAGGGCATAAATGGGCATAACTATATGTTTAGTCAACAATCAACCAATGCGAATTGATCATCAAGCAATTGAAGGAAGGTTGGAAGTCTAACGCAATGGTTATACAACCAGTAGCCAAGTTTCAACCAATCATACTTGGTAATTTGGTTGATGTTAACTAATTTATTGTGCCTAGCACTAGCAAATGGTTGCTTGGTTGACAAACATACTTTTCATAGGGGTTCAAACCACCAACCAGTAATGATTTATGCGATTTATGGTTTCTAAGAAAGTACCTATTAACAGGTTAATCCCCATATGAAGGATCACAACGTGTTTTCACGAGTCTTTCTTACATAAATGATTGTAGCAACTACAACTTTTCTGCATGAGCCTATATTACTTGCATTAATCATGAGTTATTATCGCAACTTAGTATAGTGTTGTTTCCCAAAATAGGGGTACCCAAAATGGTTGGTTTATTACTATGATGATTTGAGGGTATTCCTGTTTTGAGAAAAACCATAATTGCTGATGTTGTCATCATATCATATCGAATATTCACGAACTGTAAAATATCAATTTTATCAAATTTTACTGTCTGATTACAACATCCGGTGACCCATACAAATATCATGAAGCTATAGTTATATCATAACGTATTATGATAACGTTTAGATATATATATATATACAAAACATATCAAAACCGTAGCATTAGAGTTATCATCATAGTCAATATTTCAAAAACATACATAGACAGATCATACAAAATGTCATGTTTTTTATGATATATGTTTTATTTGATATATATATATATATATATTTAGAGAGAGATGTATATGTTTGAACTGTTTGGTTAATACTAATATGATCAACTATTTACTGATCATTCTTACAACCCCTTTGCTACCCTTTTCATTTCATGTATTCTTTAGGCTTCCTCAGGCCCTAGAATTTCTAAAAAAATCCTTCACAGGAAAAACATAGAAACTTTTAGATTTCTTTAGTTGTGAGTCAACTTCCGTGGCCATTTCAAGTTGGATCTGGGTCACTGAGCCTGCAATCTGCAAAGTTGTTTAAAAGAAAAGAGGAATACCATCAAAAACAAACCAACAAAAAAGCATTGGGCAGAGCTCTGTTTAAGTAAACAACTTAATGAATTTGAGAAAAATTGAGACCCAAAGTGCAAGGAACAATTTTAGATTTTTTAAGATTTGTTTAGATTTTTTAGATTTGTTTATTTTTTTTTTGTTTGGTTTAGATTTTGTTAGGTTGTATTAGGTTTATTTCGTCTTGTTTAGCGGTTGGTTCGTTGTGGTTGGGTTGGAGTAGGGGGGGGTAGGATTCTCATGGGGAAATCAGTGTGGGCAGGACATAAATGATGCCCAGCTTCACAAATCAATGCTGATGTTTGGCTTAAGGATATGGTCACCAAGGGCAAGGGCCCTGGAGAAGCCTACTGAGACAAATGCACCACCAAACAAGCCCATGTAGCAATCCACTTGGCCTGCAGCTCTCCAGGGGACCAGGGATAGTTGAATCAGAGCAGATCTGCCAGGGAACTTTTTAGATGTTCGTAGGTCTTTCTAGGGGGTTTTAGGTGATTTTAGTTTTTCTTAGATTTCTATAGTTTCCGATGGGTTTCTTTAGTTGGCTGCCAAAACCAGATTTCAGTGAAGAGTATGCCAATCATAAAGGGTACCAAAGAGTTCCTATGAGTCATTATCAACACTAATCATAATGAACATATCATGAAAAATCATGGTAAGCATTATTTATGATACTATTATCATTATGAATGTTCGTAATATTCCATATTATAAATATAATTACATCATTGTTAATAGAAATTCCAATTCTAATATCTCTTTACCACCTGCCAAATCGCGACTGGGGGCCGGGGCACAGCGGTTCACGGTTCCGCAGGCGGGCCAAGCGCAAAGCGCAGTTGGGCTCCACCAGAGAAGCCATGCAGGTGCTGCCCGAGCCATGGTAGCCATGGCTGGTGCTTGCGAACAAGTCATGGGGCTATCCCCGAGGTATGGTTGGTTCATTTCTAATGATTAATGGTTACCATTGGATGATAACTGGGGGGACCCCCATGTTGAGAAACACCCAAAAATGGTTGTATAAATGATTGATAAAGGATGATTCAGAAGTGACTATAATGAATATTACCCTTAAAATCATCCGGTTTCTTAATCATTGATAGTAACAAACCAACCGTAACTTGGGGGATCCCTATTTCAAGAAAACCCCCATATCTATGAATGAACCATCCATGAAGCGCATGATAGGCCATCAATCCTATCAGTTTTGCTGGTATCTAAGGGAGAGTATTTGTTGATGGTTGATTTCTTACATTTGTTGTGTCAGAGGCGCTACTAACATGACTTTGGATCAAGGGCCGCCTGTACCCCTCGTCACCTATCCGTTTTTTCTGGATGGTTGGTATTCACCCATATCCACAGTTGATTGAGGTGGGAGTAACGTGCACCTTTTTCAGCGCAACAGCTGAACCCAGCGCAAGTAAATTGGTACCTGGCTCACCATTTTTCAGCAACAAAAATGATTCACTCTTTGCTAAATAAAGTAAGGACCACAGGCATGTGTTGAAGTTGTTTGCATTTGTTTTTGAACCAGACTTATGCTAACATTAGTTGATCCAAAATAAACGTTCCAGGATGCACATGTAGTTCCCTATGTTGGCAAACATACATACATACATACATACATACATACATACATACATACATACATACATACCTACACGCTTGTTCATGAATTCTCATTCCAAATGGATTGTGTATCAACTCTGTTTACCCATCAACCCTTTCAACAGTAGAACCAGGAGCTCCCAAAGACTTCGACTTTACCCGGGACGGTGATCCAACATAGATAGTGGCACAAGACGACGCACGGGAAGCATCAGACAGTGAGCCAGTGAGAAATGCGCAGAGGAACACAACTCGTGGCAACAAAACTGCACTGACCATACGATCCTGCACAGGAATCCGTTTGAACCACCATTGCTGATTTTCGCAAACAGTTTGTATTGAAAAGTCTGATTAGCTATTCTTATGAATATTTAATCATCAATCAATATTTTGATCAGTCACAGTGGTTACTGACAACGCACCGTCAAATGTTCACCGTTGCCGCAGCCATTCTCAACCCGTACTCGGAAGCATTATGGATCATGACTAGCCAATCAACGGTTATCAACTGATGATGTCACAACATGTCACAACTGGCCATGAATATCAACCATCACTAATCATTATTAAACCCTCCATTACCATTATTGTGGTGAGCTATGACACCACTAGCCATCATCATCAACCATTAATCAACTATCAACTAGTCATAAATCAACCATCAATTGAGCATCAATCAGTCATTGATTAACCATTTTATCATGAAGCAACCAAAATTTATTCAACCAGTTCCGTTGATTAACCATTCATTGGTCAACCAGTAATTGACCATTGATTAACCATTGAGTAGCCATTAACCATCATGGCTGTGGGTCAAAACCCCGTACCCCTGGTTCCCCATCATTAACCATTGGTTTCCTTGTTAGTGTTGGTTATTAACCCCCATTATTGGTTGGTTAACTGCTTGACCCATAGCCATCATCACACCCCATTGACCAACTCGTTCTCAACCATCCTTCAACACTTCTCGGGTGCTGCCATGCCTGCCCTTCCGGAACCGCGCCCTCCAACGCGGTCCTCGGGCCGGGCATCCACCAGCGCTGGCAGTGCACAGGCTGCGGTTGGGTTTGGCGCATGGTAGCGGTGATGCCGTGGGTGAATCATGGCTGATAGCGGTCAGTTATTACCAACATGGCTGGTTAACGTCAGTTATCATGGCTGATGAGTGAATCAGTTTTCACAGAAACATGTGGTTAAGAATCAAAATCAATCAACTAGTGGTTTATCATGTTTGACAATGGTGAATGAACTATGTTTTCATCATTGTTGAAAGCTGCGATTCATGTTAAGCGAGTGAGTTAAGAGCCGCTGCTGGTTAAATATTACGGAGCCGCGAAAATGGTACGGTATGCTCAATTAAACCCAGGGTGTATCAATCTTAGGTTACCATCATTCATGGTCCATCAATGTCCATCAGGGTTGTTAGTGATTGATAATCAAAAAAATAATGCGCAATCAGCTGGTTCATGGTGACGATTGGCGAAGTATTGGTTCACAATACTCAATATATTTCGGCCGCCACAGCAGTTAATCGAGGACCATCAACTGATCATGCTGCGGAATATTGACCTGTCCAACTAGCCACCCGCAAACAGAAACACACACTGGGATGATTGTGTTTGTGTGTGTGTGTGTTTTGGTGTTTGCATTTGTGGAGTCACCTCGCAGTTCTCCAGCCGGGAAGTTTCCAACCAATTTGGTGAATGTGGTAGCTGGTCTTCACGAGGCGAAAGCTGCAGTTCCAGCCTACCAGCCCAAGAATCAGCACCTGCTAACAACGCCGAAGCAAGATGCTCGGCCGGGTGAGATTTTGTCGCTGCTAAACATCATGAACTTACTCATTCAAACATGCGGAAATAGTGATTGATGAGTTGGTATTGGGCAGGTTGTTGCCAATTGTTGGGAATAATGGATGCACAAAAATGTTCGCAAACTAGTCATCACCGACCACGGAGTCCGTTTGCAATGGCAACGGATCGCTATCTCCACTTGTTGCCTATGCTGAGTCGTGGCCTATCATGGCTAGGAGATTCAATATGTTTGACTGTTGACATGGCCCTTCGGCTGCTTGTTTTTTTGGTTCCAAGTCGCGGAGGTCGGGCTGCTTCTACAAGTAGGACAAGAGAATCAAAGGGGATTGGATGGTGATGGGTCAAGCAGTTAACCAACCAACTAATGGGGGATTTCCACCAACAATAATAGGGAAAGCAATGGTTAATGATAGGGGGAACCAGGGGTACAGGGTTTTGACCCATAGCCGGATGCAAGGAGAGAAAGATAGCTATCGTTTACACATCCCCCTATGGTGGGTTGATGATGAATCCACGAATGGTTGATTCCGGTTCAATAATAACAACAAGTCCCTAATGACATTCCTACGTAGTGCTCAATGATCAATAATAAATTCACTGATTTGTTTGATTTATGATGGATTCACTAGTTCAATGACTGGTTTGATGCTTCAGTATAGTCAAGACTGCGCAATACTGTCTATATTTTGATGATATTTGAGGGATTTGTCGTTTTTCCAGAGAGTGCCATTGTCATGGGTAGATCACTGGCTAGCTATTCACGAGAGACTTGTATATAGTGTTGAACAAAGTTTAGAGCGCTACACGTCATGGCATGGGAATGTATGTACCCGGCATATTTTTGATGAACCAAGACCTTATTGATTGGTGCTCCCTGCAATCCCTAGTGGAATATGAGTATCAAAAGCTTGTCGATTGCCATTGCTTGCTAATCCCCTATGGCTAGAAGCTTTACTGAACATACGCACCGCTTGTGAACAGCGCGACCAGGCTGTCCCCGCCTCATCTCAGAATCTTAAGCGGCGATTTATCCTTCTTCCCCTAACATGAAACCTCTGTGTCCCTCAAGTTGAGCAGGTGAACTAGTTGTACATGTTGCCGGGGTCGTGGGTGTGTGAGAGAGAGGATCATCAGTCTCTCATTTGGTAGATCCGATTCAATCCGACAATCTCACAATCTGAGAAGATACTGCAGCCAGCCGTTACAAAGCGACCCTCTCCCAGCACTCAGTCGCAGGGACACATCAGGGCTGTAGCCACAATCATGACTTGTGAAGTCCAAGCTGTTTGTGGGGCCAGCAAATTGACGATGAATGAGCATTCATCATTGGACATCACGAAGACTCACCTGTCAACCATCAATTTACTTACGCGCTTGGTAGTTGTGGTAGAACCGGTGACTCAATAGTTGGGTAATGACTGATAACTATCATGACTACATCCTTATAGCTAAAAACATCACCGGTTAAACCACACTTGGCTGAGAACCCGCACCAACGCTTCCACCCCTGGTGGTTATAAGCCATCCGCCATTGGGTTCTTGGCGGAGCTTGGCGGCTAGGCCGTTGTGCTTCTGAGGAACGCGTCTATGGCTTTGGCGAGTGCATTTGCGAAAGGAAGAAGTACAAGTTTCCTCCCAAGAATTTGCACCCTTGCGAGAAGCTTGGCTCAGCTTGGTCGGTAGCTAAGGAGGTGTTTCAGGTCATGCTTTGAACGTGCTTTCAACCACCAAAATTGAGGCGGCTTTTCGGAGAGATTTCCCATCACCCACTGCTGGAATTGCTGAAGTGACACATGGCCCAGTGAGTGAGTTTGAAGATGTTTGGAGTGCAGAGCGACATTTGCAAAAAGACTTTGGGTGTTAAATTCGAGCCTCACAACAGGGTTTGATCCATGGACCCCACACGAAATCTCCAGGATTTTCCATGATTTTCGTCTCCTGGGTCTCCCACCCCCGTGTCAAACCCAGGTGTGGCGAGGTGTGCAAATGCGGCGTGCGCGACTTCCTCCCTCCCTTCGCCCGCAAGGGCAAGGTGTGCATGTGTCGCAGCGTCCGAGGCCGGGAACCCGGAGACAGCGTGACAGAAACCGGGGACCTGGGGAGGCTGGTGTTGGTGATGAAATGACTATGGGTCAACATCAACCAACCAACTAATGGGGGATTTCCACCAACTTATGAAGGATTTACCAACAAAACTATAGGGGAAACAATGGTTAATGATAGGGGAACCAGGGGAACAGGGTTTTGACCCACAGCCAAATGACTATCTGGTTGGTTGGTCAATGTTAATGATTACTAGCTTGGGGGGTGGGTTAATCAGACTATCATAATCAAAGATTGTCATGGTTGGTTGTTTAAACATGTTCTAAACATTGATAAATTTCTCTAATAATCATCAACCAGCCATCAATACTCAAACGTTGTAGGTCCATTATAGTGAGGGGACGATGAAATAGAGTATGATAATGGATATATGATGATATGTGAGCTCACTTTTATTGAACATGGGAAATGGTTTTGGACATGTTTTCACAGCAACCACTCCAATGCATGGATGATATCCCATTGGGAGTGCGATATCTAAAGAAATAATCCGCAGCAAGGAGGGGTTAGTTGGGAGTGACCAGAATTGTTGGGTGTTCAGTTTACCAATTCCAAGGAATCATCTCCCTGAATTTTGAACTTGGCATCATTGAGTTCGTTGCGGGGAAGCTCTGCACGAAACCAATGGAAACCCACGCTTTAATCATCCATTGTACAGGGTTCCTGCAGGTTTTCCCATCAACAATGTCTGGACTGGCAGCCCCCTTGAAGAGTCATGGAACTCAGGAACCGCCAAATTTCTTTATCTCCTGGTGGCAGTGTGGTGGTGTGTGCTGTGCCAATGATATTTGTTGACTTATCCACGAAGAGTTTTTTTTCCGTAAATGGTGGTACCCCTTAACACACAAACCAATGGTAATGTTCATTGTGAATAGGATCCATTGGTTGGTCAATAGTGGTTGGTCCATCATTTGACAATGATCATTGTTAAAAAGGCTGTGTCCATGAATGGTGCACTCCCAAACCGGCTTATTGGTTGGTCGGGTACCACCATGGACAAAGCCATGTAGCTGCAACTGTTGCGGATTGAACTAAAGCTGTTTGCCCTGGGATGGGGCCCAGACGTTTTGCCAGTTGCAAAACGAAATCTTATCAACATGTATCATATATCATATCATATCGTATCAAAATGTATCATATATGATATTATATGATATGTTTCAATTTTTGTTGAGGTTAATAGTTTCTGTTTGGGATATGGCAACAGGTTACTTGGGTGAATCAGCATTTCCAGTCCAACAGGTGTAGTCGTGGCTGTGGCAGCCTTGAAATTGACCAGTCATTCCCAGGTTATTGATATAAGAAACCTCACTGGGGCTTTCGGGATCATGACGATGGGGCGACGAAGGGTAGTTGATGAGTCTCCTCATATCATTTGGAGGACAGTGTCTTTGCATATCTGACATTCAGATATCAGAGATACACATACTTGTACCAGGAGTATGTTCAAATGTGTTTGTGTGCGTGTGTGTCACATGTTTGTGCGCGACTTTCTGAGAGTGTGTTGCATCTAGACTCCCAGGATTTGTCCATTCTACTGTCTACTCCTGTTCATGTTTACATCGCAGCAATGACAATACTGAACAAGACCCAACAGGAACAGTGTTCATTGAATCCAAACAAACAAACTAACAATAACAAGATCAACAACAACAAACAGTACCTCAACCACTAGAGCCGCAACGACAACAAAAAAATCACCATTATCACATCAGTACGAACAACATCAACAACAAGGACAAACACAAAATATACGAAACGACTCATTGGCAATCACAGTTGCATATGCAACGCTGACAGTCATGTTTTTCGGAGCTGCCAGGTGCGGTTTACAACATGGAAGTGTACCGGGCACTGAACAGTCGAGGCAGGGAATAGAAGGGTGAGAGAGCTGATGAGCGGAGGCACACTTCGAAAGAAAGTTCATGTTGATGACGTCATGATGCCTTGGCGGTTAGCAGGTTGATCTAACAATGATGCCACCAGGGTTGATGGATGCCTTACCTAGTTAGTCGTTGACCTTGGTAGTAGACATCCCTCATTGACATTGATAGTTGATATTAGTTTGGTTAGTTCAGTCAGTAAGCAATAATTAGTCATTATGTATGTAGTTAGTTAATTGTTGACTAGTTGACCGTGTTGGTACGTTTTTTTGCAAGAAGGAGAGGCTCTTAAGGGATATGTCCAAGGAACAGTTTGTCATCAATCAGAACAAGCAGGATTGTCCATTTGCATGGTAGACAGATTTCTGTCGTGGTGGAAAGTAGCGAAATGCCACAGAACAGTGCGGAACAGTTGGCCCTCATGACATGTGGGTGTTGATCTAAAGGTTCTTCAAGAGGTTTTGCTTTTCGCGAAGGATTTGTTTTGGCAAAAGTCAATGGTGTAACACACTGTAGGAGTCCAAACTTTTGAGTGATACTAGGTTCTCTTCTGGGAAAATAAATCCAAGGCAATGCAAGCCCTGATGCATTCCAAATGCGCCGAAACATTTTGCAAAAGTTTCGTGAAGGCCCGGGCGAAAGCAAGGATAGCAAAGCACCCTCTCCTTTCCAGCGAAGACTGTTCGGGGAGATCCTGAAATGGACAGATGAAATACGTGAAGAAAAGGTGATCAGAAACATTGCCAACTCGTGGTTTGATTGCCAGGCTAACATATTGTTTCCCATGGCTGGCATTTTGTTTCTACTGCTAGCATGCATAACGAAACACGATTTGAGCCCGCGAAAGTAAAGCGGGGGCTTCGCAATAGTTTCGCAAAAAAAAACATGTTTTCGTCGCGGATGGCCATTCCTGGGTCAAGGAACATTGAGTAACATCCATGTGCATCTTGTTTGCTATTCTCATATTTTCCAGGATCAATTAAAAGCGACAGCGAACAAAGTCAGATGATAAGCCTCGATTTGATGGGCCTACTGATTGTTTTGAGGCCTACTTGGCAGTGGGTCAAAACCCTTAGTCCCCCCTGCTTCCCCTATTATTAACCATAGTTTTCCCTATGATTGATGGTTAGTATCGCCCATTCTGGGCTGGTTAACCGCTTGACCCATAGACATATAGTTGGTATATATCCCCTATGATTGTTAGTTATCATCCCCTATTACTAACCATATTAACCAGATAGGTAGCCATTGGTTGGTTGGTGAACTGCTTGACCATAGAACCACCAGTAGAGCGCCATGAGGCGGTGCCCTTTGGGAGCGTTTTGAATCTGAAAAGAAGGCTTCGGAGCGTCTGGACGCGGGCTTGGGAGCCCTGCAGGACCCTGGCGAAGGTAGGGGCAACTGAGGGAACTGCTGAGGGCGATGACATGGCTGACATGGCTTGGTGGCTGTAGGAATTCGTGGTTAGGGCTGGGGTGAGTACTGATGATTACTGGCTGGTCATGGTGATTCATGGTGTTGAGGTTGGTGAAAAATGTGATTAGATTTGTGTTATACAATGGCCGAATGATGACTTGTGATATTCAATTGCGTTCCGCCAATTGTTGGTAATATCCAACCAAGGACTGGTAGTGGTTGGACATGTCGTGAATGAAATTTAATGGCGAACATTTGGTGACTTATGGTACTGGTGATTCATGTTTGATAACTTGCATGTGCCGTGGTTTGAAATGTTTTTGGAGTGGTGCATGAACCAATGTATATCCTCAACGAGTACTAAATAAGAGATAAACCCAGGTCACTGGTTTATGACGTTTATGAACATTTATTTACTGATTCGGAATGGTTAATATACAAAGGCTAGAAATGGTTGACAATACATGATAATGTTTACCATGTCCACGGGGCATGGGTTAATGGTTACTCATAAATGTTAGTAATGGTTAATGATGGTAAGGGATAGGTAATCAGCAGATCAATGATGGGTTAAGACTAGTTGATGGTGGTTGTTAATGGTTGTTGAGAGTTGTTGACGATTAGTAGTCATGGTCTACTATGACGTTTCAATATTGTTTGATAGTGACTAAACCAATCGATTTAACAATGATTGAGATTCAAGATGACCAATGATTTAATAGTATCATAATCAATGTTGAGCGGTGAATTAAACATTAGAAACAGTCATTGATTGAAGCAGGGTGAGTGATTTAACATTTAACCATGGTGAACGCTGGTTGTTGAATTTCGATGCCTCTCAACCTCCTCAAACAATGCGACCGCCCGCAGTGAGTTTCCTCTCAGTGGCCAGCACCGAATTCATCAGACACGCCGGCCAGCTGGTACCTGGTGATGAGTCAATGAAAATTCATGATCAGTAGTTTTAAATCTACAAGCTATATAGTTGTTGTACATAATCATAAAAGCCATAAGATAACTATATACTATAAGTAGAAACTAGAAGCTTCACGAAAACAAAAAGTAGTGACTAAAAGCTTCAAGTATACGTTTGTTCTAGATGATCCACTGGTGATTTCAGGGGTCCCCCAATTGGAGAAGCAGCTTTACAATCTATCCACTCACCTTCCAGTGCACCACTGGTGGACCAGCTGCTGGTTGGGCAGAAGAACTGCCACCGGCGCTTCAATGCCATCCTCCAGAGAGCCAGCCATGGTAAGCACAGCTACAGGGTGAAGGTGGTTAACCGTGGCTATAATGTTGCTTCAGTGTGGTTAACGTTGGTGAATGAATGTTAATCATGGGCAATTAATGGTGGTTAATCTTGGTTAATCTTGGTCAATGGCGTTGATGCTAGATGGGTTCATGGTGGTTTATGGTTGCAGTTACCTTCATTTCAATGATGGCTTACCGTTTAATGAATGTTAGACTCAATTACAAGGGGTTGTGGTTGTCCACAACGATTATCAGCATTGTAGCCATTCCTGTAGTTTTGAGTCTCAACCATTATTGAGATAGCAATTTCATCGATGATGGTTACTATTATTTTTTGAGTATTATTATTATTACTATTATTATTGTTAGTAGTAGTAGTAGTAGTAGTAGTAGTAGTAGTAGTAGTAGTAGTAGTAGTAGTAGTAGTAGTAGTAGTAGTAGTAGTAGTAGTAGTAGTACTGTAGTAGTAGTAGTAGTAGTAGTAGTAGTAGTAGTAGTAGTAGTAGTAGTAGTAGTAGTAGTAGTAGTAGTAGTAGTAGTAGTAGTAGTAGTATTGATGGCTGAGAAACATGGAACTTCTTTGTTGTTGTTGATCATTGTTTTCACGATTATTGACCTCTAATTGATTTACTTCCCAGAGGTGAACCATAGTGGGTCATACTTGGACTTAAGTTTTTCATGGTTGAAAGACTAATTCATGACAGCCACAACTTGTTCCACATGTGACTGATGCTCACAACGCTACGTCTCTCCAAGCGTCATGTGCTTTTCCGATGTTGTTTTGTAGAAAGTGTTCGTACCTTCGGATGATGACGAAGATCTATCCCTGGAGCATACGCTACGATGTCAATGACGATTTTATCTCCAAGAATTGGTGCATCAGAAGCCACGGGTCAAGTATCCAGTCTCCGTGCAGTGCCATGCAGTGCCATGCAGTGCCATGCAGTGCCATGCAGTGCCACCAGAACTGGACCAGAACGGGACTGCGGACTGGCAATAGGAAGCGCCTTCAAAGTTAAGGCGCTGTCAGATTGATCGATGGGTCAACCTCCTAACGTGTGGGGAACCAGATTTTTCGATGGTGAAGCCCAGCTAGCACGGGGATCATCCTGAAGAAATCTGCAATCAACGATCCATTTACCATCGTTAACCCCCGTTAACGTTAAGATATCTATGAACCAAAGTGAAACCCCATCAATCAACATCCATGAACCATCTCAATCCACTTTCAATGCCTTGCGCGGTCAGAGTGTGCCGGACCCTTCCTGGAGCCGCCCAATGTTGGCGCAACGATCCTCCGAACGGAGATCGGCGTGCGATCGGTCAGGGCAAAAACCAGCCGTCAATGCATTTGATTTGGGGGTGGAAATTATTCCAAGATTATTATAAACCAATCCTAACAACCATGAAGGAGTTGGAAGTGCCCAACCAAGAAGTTCGCGTTTTGATTCTCTGTGATCTAAAACAAAATTTTGTAATGGGTCACTTTTCTAGTTAATTACTCATCATTGACTCATCATTGTTATCTATTGCCTGCTGGTTACTGGTTTCTAGACTTTTTGTAACGGTCATGTTCATCAAACATTGACCAGTTATAGTTTGTTTCACATCCTCCGTAAGATCTTTCCTATGGCTTGTGAACTGGTATAGGCCATGGTACTCCTGTTCCCATGGCTTGTTCATGGGATGAGACTGTAGTTTGGCGCTTTGGATGAACTTTGAACTGTGCATGCGGAGGGTAGTGCAGGTTTCGGTGCGGAATAGGTAGCTATTGGGCATGCGTGGCCTTTCACCAGTACAGAATAGCTACTTTTGTTGCTTCATAATTGGCTGCCAGCCATTCGCCACTTGGAGTTACCACTATTGCTGGGCTGTGGTACATGTTACTTCATCAATCATGTCCTGGTGAGGGATTGCTGTTGTGTTTGGGTGAGAAGGATTGACAAGATATGTTTATGGCTTGTAATATCATGGTCTGTCCATTGATCTAACACCACCTGGCCAACATAGTTGCTTAGTTGATCGTTAGATGATTATGATCATGATCTCTGCTGAAAGCATGGAAGTGTGTTGATTATTGTAGGCTAGATTTTCTGCTTAACTATTTCAACATTTGGACGCTTACTAGTTTACCAGGAAATTGATAGGGCATGACAGCTGCTGTGGTCTATTGGCAATGGTTTATCAACCATTCTAATCATTGGCTTTAAATTCAGCAACTGTTTATGTATAGGTATTTGTGTATACATAAACAGTATATATATATGTAAACATATATATATATTATTTTTATATACAGTATATTTTTTTAAATGTATGAATATATATTTACATATGTATACATATGAGTCAACGATCGATGTGTTTCACAAGCATTCTGACTTGTTGAATTGCCAGATAGCAGCAGATTGAGTATACCCATCAACTCTTGCAACTACTATAGCGCAAGTAATACCATACACATAGAACTACACCACCAAAACTCCCATCAGAACTACAAGGTGGGCCCCTAGCAGTTGTAAGTCGGGTTATTAGCCCCTATAACTGTTAGTTAACCCTAGTTAAGTTACTTATAAACCAACTAAGCTAATTGGTTGGGGGCCCAGCTTGTAGTTAACACTGACCATTTCGGAACTGCTGCAGTTTCTAATGGTAGTACTGCCTGTGGCCCCGGCAGCGGTGCTTCGTTCGGAACCTCGCAGGCTCAGCGAGAGCGCCCGCATGTTTGGCAAAACGCCAAAGTGGCGCTTGAGGTCACAGGGAGTTCGTGGTCACGAGTGGTTTCTCAAACAAATTGAACCAACAATGATTGGTTGGTTTATTACTACAGTATATGGCTGTGGGTCAATATTCATCAACCAACTAATGGGGGATTTACCAACAACAATAATAGGGACAACAATGGTTAATAGTGGGGGAACCAGGGGTACAGGGTTTTGACCCACAGCCATATATGGTTACTGTAATACACCGGATAATTTGGGAGGTCCACTATTTTGAGAAACACCCCGCCCTTATAAGGAAGAATGTTGAGACTAATAGGCTACTGTTCCATCAAATATAGGCTATTTGGAACCAACAAAGGCTGAATCGTTGGTTTATAGTAGATGAATGTAGATAGTGATAGTGATAGGGGACAAGGATAGGGATCATTGGTAATCGGAGGGGGGAATTCATAGGGGATAGTGCAATAAGGCTGCTGATGGTTCATGATAGGGGCTGCCGCTGGTTAATATTAGGGAATACTTTTCTTTTTTTTCGAAGAACATGGCTGGTTTGTAGTGGATACTAATGGTTACTAATAGGGGATAAGAAGCACCAATAGTGGTTATACGATGACTAGTTGGTTTATTCTCAAATATTGTTAACATCGGAGACGGTGTTACTATTTACGAGTAAACGATGTGGGAGTACCTCTATGTTAAGGAACACCCATGTTTGGTGTTTTGTACACCAGCGGCAGGCCGTGGCCAAGCCGGCAAGGACTCGTTTAACACCCGTGGATCTCCAATGGCTGGTTGGCACCAATCATGGTTGGCATATGGCTACGGGTCAATGTTCAGAAACCAACTAATGGAGACAATCACCAACAATAATAGGGAAAACAATGGCTATGATGGAACCAGGGGTACAGGGCTTTGACCCACTGCCATATGAGCATCCGCATTGATTTACGGTAGTTGAAAATAGCAGCAGCATTTGTGGAGTCATAAATACAAGTCGTGGCTCATGTGCGTGTTTCTCAATGGGGGGGGTACCCCAACAATGGCTGGTTTCTTACCATGAATTGTTAATAAGCTGGATGATATGGGGGTTCCCAAACTGGCTTGAGATAGATCCACATTTTCATGATTTATGAGGAATAGTGATGATGAAAACTTAGATGATGACTAATTAATCATGGTTGAGCACGAACTGGGTTCCCCGCAAATCATTCAATATCATATTGTTCATGATGATCCAATCGTTTTTGATGGTTCCCCTTTTTAGAAACCACCATACTGTATCATGAATGATTCAACTGATCATGATAACTAATCATGATAGAAGAAACACATAAACCATATATATATACCTTACATATACCATAGATAAACCATATATCCCACATATAAACCATACATAAACCATATATACCACATAAACCATATATAAACCACCGTTCTGATGAGATTTCCAGCCGGCGTCATGAGGACTCCACGCGCCCAGCGTTGTGAGATCACCGGCACTGCCAGGCCATGGAAGTTCCGGTGCGTCGGGTCTCTGCCTTCATGTCGGAGGCGAGCTCCGCAAGGGATGGCGATGCATTGACGGCTGTTTTGAGATGGATGATAAATTTTGAATCGTGACCATTTCGATTATTGGTGGTGAATAGCGATTAATGATGGTTGATGGTGGTGAATGGTGATGAATGATGGTTAATGATGGTTCATGATGGTGAATGATAGATCAGGTCAATGGTACTTCAGGGCTGAATCCACCATTACTCATTTTGATCAATGTTAGATTACCCGACTGATTGGAAATCAAGGATCATTTTTGAAGTCGCACACGTTGAACTTCAACTTGTGTGAGCCGAATGATCATCGACCCAGCCTTCCCGATGAGGTGTTTTCTTTCAGTCTTTGGCCAACAGCCACACGAATCGGTTGGCAGCTTGAAAAGATCCATGTTGTCATCATTTTTTGATGGTAATCACCAGCCCAACAGCAGCTATGAACCACTACTGAAGTTTATGAAGATAACTTGCAGATATACAATTACGTGTATATATATATATATGTTTAGTTGTATACATCATGGTCAACCAACATATTCACGCATATGCCATGTATGCATACATTGTATCAAAACGGTCTGACAAACCCATGTAGGTTTGCCATAGCAAGCTGCAGGTGGTGTCTGAGACCGCAGAGCAGATTGTACGGTGCTCAAGTGGCTGACATTGGTGCAGGGAACCCATCAAATTGGATGTGATTTGTGATCAAGCCAATTTGATAGTTAATGATAGTTAATGATCAAGCCAATTGTGATTTGTGATCATCCAAATTTGTGATTTGTTGGTCAATGATAGTAAATGATGGTACATAATTAGTTGATAATGGTTGAGTTGATGATTGTTGGTGGCTGTTTTACAGCAGATGCTGTATCAACGTTGATTTTGACCTGATCAGTGATGGAAATTGATCAGGAGCTGTGACGCTGGCATCATGGGTCCAGATCCTGCTGTGGTCAAGCCGTGTTGATGATGGATGACCGAACATGACAACGGTATCACATAGGTAAGCATACGGGTGTTTCTCAAAATGGGGGACCCTGAAAATGATTGGTTAATTACTATACATGGCTAAATAGATTAGATGATTTGGGGTACCCATATTGTAAGAAACAGCAAATCTAAGCATGACTTGATGTTTACACTACTGGGGTGTTCACCGGTCAACAGGGAAGTGGTAGATTTGACGAGCTGACCCTTCTCTAGGTGTAGATCCCAGGTCATGTGAATGCTGGCTGTTGCCTGGGAGGTCCTGAGATTCAACAAGGAGACCCTGGTTTCATCGATGGTGTACCACCTCAATGATGGGTCGAGAGCCATGCTCATGGTGTTGCCCTGTAGTTGGTTGGTTTCCTTATCCATAGTGCTTATGATGTCCAAGGGGTGAATGATTTGCAAATCTACGGCTAGCACAGTTTGTTCAATTTACTTGCAAGTTGTGTAATCGCGCATCAACCGCTACTGTGAAGGCATCACTTGCATCAGAATTTTACACCATTAGCCCGTCATTAGCAGCTAGTTTCTGGAGGTTTATCAGCCATGATATTGACAGTTTTTATTGGCTTGGGTTGGGCTTATACCAAAGTTATTTCCTATACCATATAACAATAGACATATATATATATATAAACACATCAACATACTAATACTAATTATAGGTATTTACCATACAATGCTTTTAGCCATTAAACTCTCTACTATCATGGTATAGATATCAACCCATGTAGCTTAGTGGATTGTTTTTAGCACCTATCAACCACTCTCCATATCCAAGGCTGCGGCGGTGCCGGCGGTGATTGCAAGAGCGGCAGGGGAGCCCAAGAGCCGCCGACAGCCAGCAGGGGTGGTGACTGGGTTGGTGAATTCGAATGGTTTGATGTTTGATGATGGTTGGTTATGGTGATGATAAATGATGGTTGGTGGTTAATGATGTTTGATGATGGTTGGTTATGGTTGGTTATGGTTGGTGATGATAAATGATGGTTGGTGGTTAATGATGGTTGATGATGGTTGATGATGGTTGGAAACCATTCGAATTGATGATAAATGGTTAATGATGGTTGATGATTAATGATGGTTGATTCAATGGTTTAAGCAACCATGGTGATGTTTGATGATGGTTGGTGGTTAATGATGGTTGATGATGGATGATGATGGATGATGATGGATGATGATGGATGATGATGTTTGATGATCATTGATGATGTTTGATGATGGATGACCGGGTTTCGATGTCAGTCATGTCAGTGTCAAATGTCCAGGACCTGAATGCTCGGCATGTGGAACGCCATTCAAACTTTGGATGATTTCGCAGCAGAGCCAGTTCACTTTGCTCCGCTGAGTTTCCGGTACAGTAAATTCGGAAAGATCATGTGACCGGTACTCCAATCCTTTGGACTGCCGAGTTCGACTTTCTCCAGATCTCGGCTCGTGGCAAGTAGACCGCACGAAGACGCAACCTTGGCAGTTGATTCCTGATTAATAGTACCATGGCAATGGATCAATATTGACTAACCAATGATGGGGGACATTAACCAACAATAAGAGTGGTAAACAATGGTGGATGATGGCTATTGTCAATTTTAACCAGCCATAATGGGGAATAACAACCAACAATTTTTAAGGGATATAACGGTTAATGATGGGGGAACCAGGGATGCACGGTGAACTCACCCACTGCCACATGTGATTTGATTGATATCCTGTAGGGTTCGGCGTTTCCCTAGGTCATCGACTGGCACTTCAAAGGTCCGTATCCGTGGCAGCGCAACGGAGATTCCAGGGTTTGAGTTGCAGGGTCCCACCACACACCATGGGTTGCACACCAAGCAGTGTGTGTCATGTGTTGTGTGTGTTCTCAGCGGAGCTTATTGTGTTGACATGTGTTCACAATGACAGAAACAAAGAAGCATCCAATACAAATACTCAAATGGTGATTTCTGACAATAAGAGAACCCCAAAATGGTAGGAATGTTGCCACAGATGGTCAATGGACTGCCATGTTGTACATGCGTCTTTGTTTTTGTACATGTGTATTATGGCTGTTTCTCCAAATGGGGGACCCCCCAAACCATCCATTCATATATAGTCAATCATTTTCAATAGTAAGCAAACATCATTTCTAATAGAAAGCTAACCATTTTAGGCAGCCACATGGCTCAGGAAACCACTATATATATGGAGATTAAAGCAATGTACGATGCCCTGATCATTTGGCATTCCTTGCC
Source organism: Symbiodinium kawagutii (assembly GCA_009767595.1). NCBI lineage: Eukaryota > Dinophyceae > Suessiales > Symbiodiniaceae > Symbiodinium > Symbiodinium kawagutii. Next base: position 743,809 of record VSDK01001837.1, on the reverse strand, counting down.
CAATGTTTCAAATGTCATAAGACATGACCATTGCTCGTAAACATGTGCATTGTCGCCCAACGTTATCCTCGCTGGATGTGCCAATCAGCTGGGTAGCTGTCCATTGCCAAGGACATGTTCATATGGGCTATACTGAATGTGAAGGAGCAACAAGTGCGTACGGCAGAAACAAGACAATCCCAAAGAATCTCAAATATCCCAAACTTTGCCCCAGAATATCTCTATATATATATATATATATATATTCATTTTTATATAATTAGGCATCCCTGATCAGAACTGTATAGATATTCTGACCGTATTTATATATATATATGTAAATATAAAGTATATGTGTATACTGGCCTATATACGTGATACATATGCAATTTGTTTTGTGTGTATGCATTGTACTTAACCTACTTGCGCTTTTGTCGGCCGCATGTTGTGTCCACCAAGTCTTCGTGCTCGGTGTGCAGGTCCTTTGGCTGAGTTCGAGCAGCTCGAAAACTGGCGCCTTGGATGATGCCACCGACCGCCTATGAGGATCTATACATTATGTGGTTGGCCTGAGGACCCAATGAACATCCATAATTAGTGATTTTGGTAGTAGGTGATAGTAGGTCTATATTATAAGTGCTTGGTGGTTTTAAACACCTGTATTTTCCCTATAATCATTTGGGATGGTTCCCCGTAAACCAGCGTGTAATTTTTGTTCCTTTGAACACACCATTGATCATTGACGAAGGATGATGAGGGCAATTGTGCGAACGTATCGAGCAAAAGTTCAGTCCGCAACCCTCGCTTCATCCACCCCTTGTATCGTCTCCAATTTGCACGTGTGCCGCTCCTGAGAACAAGGAACCAAAGAAGGTCAAAATAGCAGGTGCCAGTCGGCCATTTCCCAATCGCCTGCGCGTCACACGCTTGGGTTGTTTGGCGGCCCCTTTCCCAAACAAGTTCCGGTGGGAATTCTCATAGGCCATGAATGGTTTCTCCGCCAGGACAGGAAAGCCTTTTGTTGCATTGACACGTGTTCGATACCGTCTTTGATTTGCACGCGGCATTTGCATGAACACCGTGATCTGCATCGCTGCGCATGTTTGAATGCATGTGCGCGCATGTGCCTGTTATGCAGTTAGTTTTTGTCGGTGATCCATTGTCGAAGTTCACAGTCAGCGTCTGTCCAAGTTCCCTACTAGCCGGGGATGCGGCGCGGGCTGAATATTTGAAGAACTGCTTCGCCATGAGTTTGTCTACGGCCCTAAGCTGGGAGATTCAATCGGAAGATGTTTTGGCCACCATGCAATTTCACTGCCCTGGAGCAACAGTTTGTTTGACAAGAGCGTCCAATCAGCCATTTCTTGACTGATATAGCACTGCCGAGGAATGCTTTGCAGGTCAGCATGTTGGATGCCAAGGTCACTCAACGCCATGGTAAGAATTGGATCCATTTGGTTATACTAGCAAATCTTTTAATGGCCATAATAACCATTCATGAATCTATGATTAGTCTTGTATTAATTTAAGATTAGTTTTCAGGAACTAGTTAAAAACTCAAGAATCATTTAATGCGATGAATGACAGCCATGATCCATGCTCATGGCAAAAAAGGTTCATCATTAACCATTAACCCTTGTCAATAATAACAACCATTACTCATCATGGAAACACCGACAGCGTATCATGATTGTTAGCATTAACGGATATTGTTAATGATGAATAAAGGTTCATTTAATCATGAAACATGCTTGTTATCATTTACTTCACCATCATTAAGAGCCATTAATCATTGACCTGTTCCTAGCCTCAGGTGGGAAAGCGCCAGGCAAGCGCTTGAAAGCCGACCCGAACTTTGGGACCGTTTGGTGCAGGAGGGGTGGCGAAGCGACGTGTCCCACTTGCGGTTCGTGGTGGTGGTGGTGATGATGGTGGTGGTGCTTGTTGTTGACCCTTGTTGATGTTTGTTGCCAGTTGCAGTTGGCTCTTAAGTTTTACAGTAATTGGCTCTGAAGTCGTAGTTGGTTCTTGAGGTGATGTTGGTTGCTGTTGTTGTTGTTGTTGTTGTTGTTGTTGCTGTTGCTGTTGCTGTTGCTGTTGCTGTTGCTGTTGCTGTTGCTGTTGTTGTTGTTGTTGTTGTTGTTGTTGTTGTTGTTGTTGTTGTTGTT
>VSDK01001837.1:689913-731307 GCA_009767595.1 Symbiodinium kawagutii | reverse complement strand
TTAACCGTTATACAAACATCCCACTTAACCGTTATATAAACATCCCACTTATCCATTATACAAACATCCCACTTAACCGTTATATAAACATCCCACTTATCCATTATACAAACATCCCACTTAACCGTTATATAAACATCCCACTTATCCATTATACAATCATCCCACTTAACCGTTATACAAACATCCCACTTAACCGTTATATAAACATCCCACTTATCCATTATACAAACATCCCACTTAACCGTTATATAAACATCCCACTTATCCATTATACAAACATCCCACTTAACCGTTATATAAACATCCCACTTATCCATTATACAAACATCCCACTTAACCGTTATATAAACATCCCACTTATCCATTATACAAACATCCCACTTAACCGTTATACAAACATCCCACTTAACCATTATATAAACATCCCACTTAACCGTTACACAAACATCCCACTTATCCATTATACAAACATCCCACTTAACCGTTATACAAACATCCCACTTAACCATTATATAAACATCCCACTTAACCATTATACAAACATCCCACTTAACCGTTATACAAACATCCCACTTATCCATCATACGAACATCCTAGTACCGTTCAAAGTAATGTTACTGTTCGGGTAGCCAGGTCATTCCACCATCCATGGTGGCGCCAGGCCCGTGAGAGATTCGGCTGCCTGGCGGGTCTGAGGGCTCAGTGGGCTGCGGGCACAGCGGGTCCGAACCCGGGAGCGGCAGTGGTGCTGGGCTGGTGCTGGTGGTGGGCTGGTGGTGTTGATTGTTCTTGGTAAAGAAATCTTTATTATAATCCGATGTCGTGATCCCCACTGTTACGCATTGGCCGTTGTTTGTTGCTGCCTCATTCTTGAACCATAGGTTGAAATCGCATCAATGGTGAATAATTGACGAGAGAACCTACTTAGATCTACTAAGTAATTGATCATTATTTGTTAATTCTGATTGTTGTATTCTGATTCATGAATGGCTAATTATGAAAACCACATAGTTAAAGAGATGGTTAAACTCAGCCTTTAATAATCAGTAACCACTGCGCGGATATCACATCATATCTTTGGAACTCAAAAACATATGGATATGAGCCCCTTGTTCCATTTTGTACCCCTGATGAACTAGGAGTTCTTCTTTGGATGGTTATGACTCATGACCATGACCCATACCGTCCCGTTTTGATTTTGAAGAAACGATCAATCAAGTTACACGACTTGGTTTAACATGCTGACAACAGTAGTTGTGGATGGAGTTTCAAGGAAGCAGCTAGATTCAGTAGGCAACTTGAATCCATTGGATTGAAGGTGATTGCCTAATAGATTGACATGGCCCCTATGTTCAATCATGCCTAAGAGGAGATTGCCTAATGGATGTTCACACCATTGAATTCCATGAGGCAAGCTCATCTAAGGCATCCACCATGACGACCCAGCCCCACAGGTGGTGGATGCTGCAAAGGCCATTGAGAAAGAGTCTGGATGCCCGGAGAAAAACTTTGGACAAACCATGTGGTTGATTGATGGTCAAGAGTCATCTTGCATTATGGCTGATAGTCAAGTACTATAGTGGTATGCCAATGGTCGTTGTTGATGATTAGAATTTGGTTCATTGATCTCTCCTTGCCACATATCTTGTTGGTGCCCATGTGTTGGGTATTCTTTTATATGTTGGCTCTTGTTTTTCAGTTTTGTTTTTCTCCGTGTCATGTCGTTGGTGAATGCACTTCTCAGACATGTTCTCGATGTCAGTTCAGTATATTTTGACTGTTTTCCTTTAACTCAAAGAGTTTCCACTCATATCACAATGCTGTAGCATGGACTCCTCAAGGGTGGGAGTGGTGGGTGCGCTTGTATGCGCTTGTTTTTCATGAGTGCATGGACGTCCTCTTTTTTGGCCCCCCACCCACCCTGCTTTTCTGGTAATCGCATCCTTGTGTGCAAGGTGTCGGATGGCCGACTCTGCGATTTTCTTATTTGTTAGTCGGAATGTCGACTTTACAATTCTTTTTGTGAATGATGACCTTGTGCGCGCATCAGTTGATTACTAGTGACTAGTGGCTAAGAGTTGTGGAATTGCCAATAATGGTGGTAGTGGCTGATGCCTGCCGATATCAGTCATGATGCATAGTTTTCTTCATCTTGGAATAAAGCATGGTAATGGAATTCCGTGGTGTGTCTCATAGAGAACTATGGATGCCTGAGTGGTGTTCACCGGGTTCAAATATGCTCGATGTAATGTCGATGTTCATGGTAACGGTAACATGAATCAAACAAGTCATGATGATATCAGGCAACCGTTTCCTGCTGGGATACCATCGCCATCGACTGGTGCCAGGCAGAGCAACCAACAGAGCATAGATGATCAGTATATAGCAACCAAACAGCCAACCAAGCAAGCAACCAACCAACAAAGAATCATAACCTCTCTATGCATGGTTGCTACAAATGGCAATATTTTTGGGTACGAATGAATGCCAGCGCCTATGTTGTTGTGTAGCGAGTCTCTTGAGTCATGACCTGAAAACAGAAACTGGTACTCCAGACCAGGTTTGACACCGCAGTGTTTTATTTGTTTCGGTGGGCGCAGGAGCCAAGATACGCATGCAGCCTGTGTACCGTTTGGTAAACGGTCAATGTATCATTTTGCAGCGTGTTTTGCCATGGAAACCATGATATGATCATTGTTTTTCCACCATTCAACGATCATGAACCGTGGCATGCCCATTGAAGCACGGTGACATTCCAAGAAACCGTGGCAGCGTCTCAGGTTGAGCCAAGCTATCCAGAGACAAGAGACGTGGAGCACCAGTCACTTGGGTCAGATTTGCAGCCGAGTGGGGATGTTTGCAAGTGTTTGCGTATAGAATGATATATATATATATATATATATTATGTACATGTACACACTGCAAATATCTATCTATTCTCAAGATATATGGTATATCATGTTGTAGTTTTATGTTAGAACATCATGATATACTATTATGTAGTTTGCAATTAACAAAATATGATTACATTATATATTTTGTCAGTTGTTGAACTGTTGTTTGATCGTTTTTGTGTCATCCAAACTGGTCAGGCGATTTGCTTTATGGAAATGGGATTCCGCAGGACAGATCAGAATAGCAATCAGTTGGAGGGAGCGATTCGGAGGCAGGGGTACCCATAAACCCCTCTACAGGGGGTGTGGTGAGTCAGCTTTCCCAGCAAAACCTCAGATGTACCGAACTGTCAGGTTGGGGTCAGGTGGTGTTTCTGAAAATAGGGGTACCCCCAAAATGCTTGGTTTTCAATATTAATGCATAGTCAGGATTAATAAACTCCCCCTAATTCATCAACCCCCATAGTTCAATATTACTTGAATGATTAAGGAAGGATGATGTGTGGGGGCCTCTATGAGTTGAGAACCCCCCCAGGTGGGAAGTGATTCGAATCCACGCCATGACCCAGCACAAGGCGAGCGAGATGCAATCCGCCTCATCGTGAAGGTGGGCGGTGGAGCGTGCTGGGAAGTAGTTGTTGGTGATTGTGATCACCTAAAACTGTTTAGTAGTTGTTTAACCATTTCGTAGTAATAAACCAAAAAATGTTTAGTAGTTGTTTAATCATTTCGTAGTCATAGATACCATTTAGTAGTTGTTAACCATTTTGATTCGTAGTTGTTTAATGTTGTTTAAGCATTTAGTAGTTGTTTAACCAGAAGTTAAGTAGTCATGAAAGAGGATCAACCATTTAGTAGTTGTTTAACCTGAAGTTAGTTGGTTATTCTGCCCTATGAATCATCCATTACAAACCATTTATGAGTAAGAAGCCAACCAGTTTGGGGGTCCCCTATTTTGAGAAACCACCATATGGTCAAGCATCCGGTAGTTCACCTTTAACCATTCAGACTAGCATGATTTATCGATATTAAGGATGCTTTGTAAACCCTGTTCATAAATGATTAAGAGCCGAGTGATTAAAAATGATCAGCCCGTATCCATGAATCAGGTGGTTTCTCTCATTGTGCATCACTCATGATATTGTTAATAATCATCAACAGTCAACAAATAGTCTTTTCATGATCAGGAATAATCATTAACAAAACATTATTCCATGAATTAATACCTCATTGATGGATTCCATCAATCAATACCTCATTGATCAATTCCTCATTAGTTAATAATCATTAACAAAACATTATTCCATCAATCAATACCTCAACATATTGATGTTATTATTAATGATCATTAACATTAACCTGATCATCAATAATCATTAACACTAACACAACAAATATTTTTTAGATCCGTATCCAACCCTGAGGTGGTTTCTCTCGTTTGCCAGGCCTTGGCTGGTCCGGCTGGCGCTCCAGGTGGGATGGGAGCTGGAACTTTGGGGAGGGACGACTTAAGCAGCGCGGCTGAGGGACGAAAACGCAGGCGGCTGAGTGATGATAAGCCAACCAGCCATACAACCAACCAACCATCCAACCAACCAACCATCCAACCAACTAACCAACCAAGCAACCAACCAGCCCACCAATGGTTATCAATGAGTGGCTTATCAATGATAGTTGGTTTAAGGCTTACCATCCAACTAATCAACGAGAGTTATTGATAACCATCCAACCATCAATGATTAGTGGCTTAAAATGAGAGGGGTAATCGATGATAGCCAAGCAACCAACGAACCACCCAACCAACCAACAAACCAATGGCTATTTAGCTGTTTAATGGTGTGTAATAGGGTACCTAAAATGATTAACAATGATAGGGGGATATACCATATATATATATATATGTCTATTTATATCTCTATATATATCTAGATTTACACATATATATATATATATTTATATATATATATATATAGTTGTATGTGATATATGACGAACTGGGTCAATATTAAGCATCCCAAGAATGGCTGGGTGAATATCCCGAAAAGTACTAGTTTGAACATCCCAACAAATACTAGTTTGTTGATTTGGACAATGTTCACCAGCAGTATAGGATATTGACCAATTGCCATATTAGTGACATAAGCATGGTAGGCGATTGAGAATGGTCATTTGTTGTTTGCAATCTTTAGTAAGCCATGAAGATATGTTAGGTTACTGGCTTACAGGTCCCCTGGCTCCTTCATTTCTTACCATCTTGAAATAGATAGTAAACAGATGGTTCTTCAAGAAACAATGAATTGCTGATCAGTTCTAACTCCTTCACTGATCAGATGCTGAATATGATGAGGCATGCGGGTGCATCAGCCAGGAGCAATGGGTGATTACTTCTTACGATAGGAATTGTGCCCTAGTCAGTACCGTAGATAAGGTCATTCAGAACAGGTCACAATTAACTATCAATGGAAGATATGTTGCCTGGCTCCCTATGACCTGTACATGGTCAAAAATCAGTAAACACGTCGCAAGCTGATTGAGAATAACAATATCCAGCAGAAAGGGTGGTGATTTTCCCTTCTAGTAGGGAAGCTCAACAGAGCGCAAATGAGCCCTGAAGCCACCGGCTGGTCAATAAGCAATTTATCCAGACAATGTCCATAGCATTCCATAGCCATGCTGATACCTACTAAGGATCCAATACCAACCATTCAAAGTAGGGAAACCACCAGTCTTCGAGGCACACCATTTTCGGACGAACCCATATATGATTATTGTCGATGATTGGGAATCCGTGATGAGTAGATGTTTGCTCGAACATGTAATTTGATGTTGAGGAATGCTTCCTAAACCCCATGATTAGTAGATGTTAAAGCAGCAAACATCGTTGTGACCAGACTCTCAGGCGGAGCACCATGTTGAACGCAATAATTTTTCATACACCATCATTAGTAGACAGTTCAAAAACCACGGGTATTACAGTATATGGGCACACGATGCAAACGAAGGAAAAAGTTGGGCATGCATGAAAGGCTAACTAACCAGCCTAGAAAACAAGCTTGCAGTTTGCAACTTGTCGAAATTTCCTTTCACTAGGATTTTTTGCAGCAAAGAAACCTAGATAAATTGGTCAGCCAGCAGTTCAAACATCATGATTGATTATCCATGGTGATAGCTTACTGATGGTCGACCATGCTGATCACCAACGGATCCAATGCACCTGTCTCTCATGCTGCAGTACCAGGAGAAACCGACGGCAGTGGCAGACTTGCAGCAGCGACTCGATTTCGAGCAACGGCTGAGTTGATGACGGTTTCACCAATGCTTCACCGGTCGAGTGAATATCATCAACTTTGGGAACTCAGTGATGGTTGGTGGCTCCCTTTCCATCGTGGCGACCATACTACACAAAGAGTTTACGATGGTGCATCTTCCTTGAGATAACCGAAAACTATTTGCGAACATGAAAAGATGTGAAAGAATGCAGAAGATGTGAAAAGAGGTGAAAACATGTTCATGTTCTTTCGTCTTTGCGGGAGATCACCCGCTTGATCCAGCTCACCCTGGACTGTCGCCTCGGCCCTATCATTGTCTCCCCAAGATTTCCAGAAGTCATTCCAAGGTGAGTTCATGGTTGACAATGATGACATAGGGGAGGGGACCATGATAGCTGTTCCAAGTCCCCACCCTAGCCTTGAGTTAGTCAGTGACCCCCATGAGCTTTTGCCCTTGCATCATTCCATATCCAACTCATCAGAACCAACGGAGCTGAATGCTCTTGGACCTCTACGGTTGAAAGAGACAATCAGCTGCAACTGCACCAATGTACGACGCATCGGACTCATCTATATTCATCCCATTCTTGTTGCTATAGTGTTAAAAGAGGTGGCAATGTTGTCAGCTGTTTTCGCACGCATCGGTATTGCTGGTTGCTTAAGTTCTGATTTGGGCAATCCAGGGTGGGCCCCCAATGTTGATAAAACACTCCTTGACTCCACCGCCTCTTTAGGCATGTTTCCGAGAAAATCGAACTATCAAAATCTCCTTCATTGAGCGTAGTGGTGAACCATCATTTACCATCATTCGTCATCAATAACCATCATTCGCCATAGTCAACCAGCATTTTATAAGCTTTATCAACCACCATGAACCATCATTATTGATCCTCAATCCAAGATCAGTAGCCATCATGCACCATCATTCATTAACCATCATACACGATCAATAGCTATCATGAACCATCATCCACAGTCATTACCCGTTGACAACGATTGAAAGCCTTTGACCATCATTGCAAGCCTGATCAACCATGACTAGTCATCATTAAGTGTCCATCAACCATCATGGCTACTGATGGTTGACCAAAAGCCATAAATTGTTCAGCCTACAATCAAAGTGTCATTTTTGCCCCACCTTTCAGAAGCCATCAAAATCTCTTTAGGCTATGTGCCAAAATAGGGTAACCAATAGGCCCCACCAAAAAGTGATCATTTGACAAATGGAAACCATTGATTGACCGGGGGTACCACTATGGCTTGGCACATACCCACATGGTTAAGCATCCAGTACTTCACCCATGTCATCAACTTACCCATGTCATCGGTGGTTTCTCACGTCATAGGCAAACCCCCTCAGTTCTCATCCATCATAAACCATTTATTGATAACAAACCATTACTAATGGGTAAAGTTCCATTACCCTCAAGCCATGTATAAACTCAGCCATCCACCATCACCCCCGTGTCACCTCTGTGGCATATGGGCACCGTCCCGTCCCGCCGTGTTGGCGCGCCCCGTGGCGGCCGCCCAGGTCCTAATGGATCGGCTGGTGAAGCTGATGACGCTGCTGCAAGCCTTGCGCGAGACCTTCGGAAAGGCGCGGGGGTTCCCCATGGCGCAGCCATGTGGGGCTGTGACTGGGACATGGTGGGACCACGGCAGTGTGGTTGGTTTAGGCCATAAATGGTCCAGAAATGGTAGGTTTGATACCATATAAATGGTTGGTTTGATACCATAAATGGCTGAAATAACCATATAAATGGTCCATGAACTGCATGATTCACATGGTTTATTACCATGAATCTGGATGGTTAAGAAGGTTTATTACCATGAATGGTCCATAAACTGGATGAGAACGGGGGGTTGCCATTGGTTACCCCTATGAATACGGGTGATTGATGTGGTTTTACAGGGGATTGTACTGGTAAATGGGAGGGTTAGAACCAATGATAGGACTGATATGGGTGTTCCTCAAGTCATAAGGGGTACCCAGAAATCATTCAGTAGATCAACCGTTCATAGCAATAAATTCCAATCATAACTTTGGGGGTATGGAGAAACAACCATAAAGCCTTCATCTTGGGATTCATAGTAAACTCACAGTAATTTTCAACTGTTGCACGTAACACCAGCAGTGCTCATTTTTCGAAAGGGTCCCTTTTGCTGATGGCTGTCAACGTGACGTTGACATTGAACGTGCAACCACTGGGAGGTCCAGAATAGCATACCACCTGCCATTTCACCATAAAGAGCTGAGTTGATTGACTCCCCATGGGGGCTGCTGGATTAGCTGGATCTCCCGTGATCACCATTGGTTCCCTTTGGTTCCCATTGGTTCCCATTGGTTCCCATTGGTTCCCATTGGTCCTGGTGTACCTATGGCTTGGTCGAAGTCACCCGGAACTCACCAACTGAACGACCACCAAGTCTTGGGCACCGGCATTCTGGAGAATTTATCGAGGCTTATAGATGACCTGAAGATAGACACGGGACAGCTTGATCATTAATGTATGGCTGACCTGAAGATAAGACGCAGGGATAGAGATGGGGACATGTATGGAGAACTGCAAGATATATAGGTCGATTGAATTTCCACAAGAGATGTTGGGAACGTAAACCTTTGGCAAAGCTGACAGTCAGCTGTCTGCATGTACGTCTTAAGTGTCGCCCTATTTCGCTTCCCAAGATTAAGAACATGTTTGGCACTGCAGAAAATATCACGATGAACATCCCAGCAAAGTGAATGACGGTTTAATGATGGTAGAAGTTTGCTTAATGATGGTTCACTGCCCAGCATGAAACAACTCATACTGTTTACCCGGTGTTATAGCCGCCTCCAGTTCTCGTTCACAACCCCAGAGATACCTAGTTATCGGTCACAACTCGGGAATGATTGGTCATATGTGCGATGTCAACAACAATATGTAATTACAGGTGCCCTGTTGAATCATCTTGTTCAATCATGTTTACAACTTTGGAGATGTGCACAACATGATAAATATCAGTAACATTCACGACCACAATTCATGTGCGATCGTTCCGCAGATCCGCCCAAAGCTCACATTGTTCAGTATGCATTAGTAAACGAGCATCATAAATCACAACATGTCCTCATTATTCCAATATGATTCCTTACAATCATAGAAGTTCACACTAAAGTTCTTTATTCCAATATGATTCCGATATGATTCCTTACAATCATCATTCATGGATTCATGGATGATCTTCCACAGAAGTTCACAATCTGACGGGTGACCCACCTGGCCCCGGGACGGGACCCGTCAAGGTGCCGTTCCCGCCAGCACCGGTGGCAGCACCAGGACGACTTGGCCAAAGTCTTGGATGACTTGTTGCGCCAAGTGGTCTCCCTGCGGGAGGACGAAGTTGGGGGAAGCCACCGCGCATGGCAGGGTCCAGGTGGATGGTTAACCAATGGTTCGCCCATGGTTCACCCATGGTTGATGATGGTGAACGAATGGCTTAGAACAACATACCATATTTTTAATCAACCCTTCGTGTCCAACGGATACCATTGGTTTATTCTGGTTTACAAAGGGTTTATAAAAGGGGGATAACTGACTAACCAACCAATAGCTGTTTGATGGTCTTAAACTTTGCTATTTCCCCTGGATCGTTTGCTGACTAATATGTTTCATATGGGGTTGAAACCACCAACCAGATATATAGTGTGTCGAACAAAACACCACACGAATCCGTAGCAGTATTGTCTTCCTGCCATAGTTCCTCCCCTACAATTGATCCCTATACAATTACTCGACACAGATCAGTTTAGATTCGGAAGTTGACACATTGACATGGATGTGCGGATACCAAGCATGGTTCATGGACAAAAATCTCCAGGACAACCCGATAGTTGGTTGGGTTAAAACAAGGGTTTCCAATAGAATCTCCAATCAATCAGCCCAGTACGTGCATACTATGGGATCTATGGCAGTGTTTTTATCGCTTCACTTGGCTCCAGGTTCACTCTGTCCAGCTCTGTTTGATGCATATCACCGCTACCGCTGCGAAGTTGTGCGTTTCAGAGGCGAAGTAGCAGGAAGTGATGCGACTCGCTGTCATACGCTATTGTATCCTGAGTATTAGCTAGGTTTCCTCTACAGAGACCCTCTAGGGCCTGGTCACTTGGGTTAGTTAGGGAAACTACTATGCTAATGGCAGACCATTCGTTGGTTGCCCCTATGAACATCCACAACCAGTGGTCGGTAGCAGTCCTTATTCCTTGGTAGCCCCATGGTAGCCCCTATGACCACCCGCAAGCCACGCCGGCAACGCTAGGAGCTGAGCGTTTTAGATGGCACTGAAGGTGTGGACGACTGCGCACGGAAGCCCGAGCTGCGTTGTTCGCCGTGCGTCAGGTGCGGTGATGCGCGGTTGGAAGGACCAGCAGCGGCAGAGGCTTCCCAAGCAGTACTTGGCAACCGCTGATGGTTGATCATCGAGAATGATTTCTAGTGTAAGTGATGGTAAATTGATGGTTAATAAGCAACTGGTGGTATTTAACTGCTGAATGTTGAGCAGTCAATACTGAAGTGGTTAATGATGGGTAGCTCAAAACTGCAGGGATCAGCCCAAGAAATTCTCATGGATAGTGATGCTTATTGGTTCGGAATTTGCGCCGTCCGCTGCTTCCAACTATCAGTGGACCGTTGGTTCATCTGTGGGACCAGGACACGAACGTTGGTTCATCCACTTCTCAAGAACGGTCACTGGGGAGGTGCTCACCACGCTGATTCCCGAACCTGGTTTAGCGGAGATTGTTTGAGTCGCACTCAAAATCGCAGGCGCAGGAATTTGGTTGAACAGATATGTACCTGCCATCATGAACCATCAGCCATTGCTATCGTGACCACGGTGGCCTGAATCAGCATGAACCATTACTACCAATCATCACAGACCCATCACGACCCATCAGTACTCTTGACTAAGCAGACCATCCTCACAGAATCCTCAGGTGAGTCCCCAGCTCTCCAAGGTCCAGCAATGGCATGTCCTGGGAGAGGCCTGCAGTGCCAGCAGATTGGAGCAAGCCGTTGCAGTCCGTGAGCTCAGCAGCTGGAAGGTGGAAGCCATGGTGGAACCCAAGCAGTTCTGGTGGGTGGAAGTCATGACCAATGACAAGCTGGGGGAATATGGTGGTGGGTCAATCTTAACCAACCAATCATTGGGGATCATCCCAACAATAGTAGGGAAAACAATGGCTAATGATGGGGGAACCAGGGATACAGAGTTTTGACCGATAGCCATGTGATAACAATGTGTCCAAGCTTTAGAGTTAAGTCTTGTTTCAAAAAATGGTCAAAGTATTGGTCAATACATCGAATATTGGTTGGATTTTGTCTATATTTGGATTGAGATATTGGTCAATTGATGGATGACCTGAGGGGCATGATTGGCTTGCTTCGTTTTGCCAATATGTACTATATACTTTGTGGAGAAATGCTTGGCACCATTTCACCATTTGCCACCCCAGGGGCCAGACCCCCGCTTGACTATATATAGTTCGACATTCGGCGGGCTGTTAAAATAGGGGACCCCAACAAAAATGGTTGGTTTATGGCTATATATATACTGTAAATGGTGAATATATTGGGATGATTTGGAGGGCACCTCTATTTTGCGAAACCGCCATATAATTACACGTTTGTTACTGTAGTTATGGAACTGTTTCGCAGCATGACCCTGTTTGTTGTGTTTTAATTCGTGTCATGAAGTGGAAACTCTCCTCGATAGGAAAGATTCGCAAGAACGGTGGCTTGGGAACTACAAATGAAGTAGCATAGGAAGGATGGATGCACCATGCCGGCAAATGATGACCAGCTAAAGCTGTGTTTTGTGACCAACTGTTCTTCTTAAGTTCAACTTCACCAGGGGAAAGTACCGGCTTGGTCGACTAGAAGAAGGCGAGATAATGGTTGTTCTTTGGCAATATGCATCAATATGGGAACTGTTATTACGGATAGATCAGGACATGTCTGAGTAATGTCATTCAATCATAGTGGTTAAAGCTGCAACATGAGTTGTGAACTTGGTTGATTATATATGTTAATTAATCATCCTGACTATTGATTGGTGTTTGATGGCCATGCATATCAAATGTTGATGTTTTACACAGCATGATTTTTGATGATTTGGTTTAAGCACTTCCGGGCGGGACTAAGAGCTACAACGACTGCAGGAAAAATCCCTTCGACTGCGCGCCATGTGGTTCTCGCGAGCTCGGCTGGGCTGGGTTGGGCAGGGCTGGGCTAAGCTGTGCCAGCTTGGGCCGGGTGTGGCTGAGCTCGGTCGGGCCGGGCTTGGCTTTCTTGCGCACCTCACCGGCAAGACCTGCACAGCGCCACAGCAAACCTCTCAATCTTTCCGGGTCGTGTTGGAATGCCCGGAAGATGAGCACTTTGGGGTCACTATGGGAGGTCATCCAAGTGTCCGCGGGCTTCTGGTGATAGATGTGTTAGAGACCACAGCCGTTAGGAAGTGGAACGACAAGAACCCTCAGCATCTCATTGAAGCAGGACAAGCTGTTCTGGAAGTGAACGGCATTTCAGAACCAAGGGCTGCCATGTTCCAAGTTTTCCGTGACTCCAAAACTGTGGAACTGGTGCTCAGCTGGGAACTTTCTCTGCTGCAGCAAGAAGTCTTGCGATGTTCTTTGCACTTACACCATAGGAGGGCTATTGTGGAGGACGTGCTTGAGGATGTGCATGGTGAGGAGCCAAGCCTATGTGCCATATGCCTTGAGAAGGGAGGAGATCAAGAATCCCAATTACCTTGCGGACACCGATTTCACAGAGCTTGTATACAAGAGTGGTTGACCTCTCACTACCTCCGGTGTCCACTGTGCAACAGTCAAGAGATGAGGACGTCACGTGGTAGAAGGTCATTCTTGGCAACTGCACATGGTGAAGCATAGTCATTATTTGTGATGCGGTCTATTTCAGGGCTTGTGCCTGCCCCATTGTACAGAAGATTTGCCTCAAACTTGAGAGGTGTCCTCAATCGAATAGATTGGGACGTCTTGATCTTGGTGCATCACGCTCCAGCTCTGGCGCATGGTGCGCCATTTTCGCTCCTTGTCCTTGGGACTGCACCAGAACATGGTGCATCAGCTACAGTGCTGTTGGCTGCCAAAGGACTGGCGTTGTCAGACATGTCCGCTCGGACAAATGGCCAAAAAGACATCTTTGACAAATCATGCATGGCTGAATGGATAATTACATTACTATAATTTACTCTACAAGATTGATGTTTGACTGTCGACAGTTGAAAGGTTATTGTATAATTAATACTGATTGCTCATGGTTCAGATGGTTCAAGTTGAATTGAACCCCGACCACTGGTGAGCACCTAGAAATTCAGAATCCATCAACCTGCTGCTTGCATTTTTCAGATTCCTCCAGTGTGGATACATGCGGCAGTTTACATGTCAATGTACTGCTTCCACAATTGGTGGATTTGGTTTGTGGAACCTTGCTTTGGGTTGCTGCTGGGTTTGTTGTTTGCCCCCCTCACGCCAGGGTTGGTTGTACTAACTTGCTTTTGTTGAAGGTTTTTTTTGCCACGATGGGTGTTTTTTGTCCTCCGAAAATAAGGAAACCGAAGAACCAACAGGGTTGTAGATGAGACGATCACGGATTGACCTGATTTGCAGTTGATGAAATCCGATTACATATGGTTAAATATGATCAAAGACATGGTCATTGCGTGCCTATCATCATCATCATCATCATCATCATCATCATCATCATCATCATCATCATCATCATCATCATCATCATCATCATCATCATCATCGTTCTCCAATGATAATACCCAGCAAGTTCTTGGATGACTCGCTGAGAAGCTCCATCTCTTGATCAATCTTGGAGACCAATTCCAGCAGGTCTTTCCTCCACTGGTGGTTTCAAACATTTTTTATGTTCCCTAGAGTCATTGTTAACAACTGGTTGGTTGACAAACATATTTGATGTAGGGGGGGTTGAAACCACCAACCAGGTTAGGTTATGACCCCTACAACTGGTAGTTAACCCTAATTAATTGAGTTGAAACCACCAACCAGTCCATCAAAATCGCTGATTTCAAGCCACAACTCCCCGCGCCCAGCTGCGATCCCAAGGCTGCCCCTTGGCTGCGGAAGGATGTCAACTTGAGGCAGCCGCTGTCGACTCTGAGAGGCAGGGCCTGCCCTGTTCACCATGGTGGGAGTGGAGGTAGAACTGGTTGGACAATCCTGGGGAACGGTTTGTAATGGCGCGAATGCCAAGTAAATGTTTGTAACCGTTGTCAATCATTGTTTGATGCTTAGTCATGGTGAATTGATGCATGATGATTCGCTGAAGTTAGGCATGGTTCAGAATGGGCCAGAATGGTTTGATCATTGTTGGTGATGATTGACCATGCCGCCGCACATGATGGTTGATTATGGTCAAACCTTGCGCACCGTTTGTGGTACCTCAGACGCGTGTGGGGTTCCTGTGGCGCCTATGAGGACCACAGGAATGGGGCGAAATCCCAGCACGAGCCGTGCTGGATGGTGTCACTGAACACAACCTGATAGGTCGGATGGACCTGTTGAACGCTGGTTGGTTCAGATCGTTTGAAACATGTTGGCCAACATTCGCCTCCTGGAAACAGACATGGTTGTGGGTCAGTTCGCCCTGTACCCCTGGTGTACCAGGATGAACCGTTCTTATTGTTGTTGTTGTTGTTGTTGTTGTTGTTGTTGTTGTTGTCGTTGTTGTTGTTGTTGTTGTTGTTGTTGTTGTTGTTGTTGTTGTTGTTGTTGTTGTCGTTGTCGTTGTCGTTGTCGTTGTCGTTGTCGTTGTCGTTGTCGTTGTCGTTGTCGTTGTCGTTGTCGTTGTCGTTGTTGTTGTTGTTGTTGTTGTTGTTGTTGTTGTTGTTGTCCCTCAATGAAATTGATGGTTCAAACGGACCCATAGCCCATAGCCACATAGACCCCACCATTTGGACCGAAGAAAACCGATGATGCGTCTCATCACAGCCCGGTGCTTCAGCACAAGTTGACCACTTGATACTTCATCTAGCGTGAATGTAAGGATATGGCGAGCTGGGTCAAGCAGTTGACCAACCAATTTCATGGGGCATAGTGACCAACAAAAATAAAGGAAACAATGGTTAATGATAGGGGAACCAAGGGTACAGGGTTTTGACCCCCACTACCATATTATCCTCCGAAATGGGTCACCTAGCTTTGCTAATGATAGTCCACGATGGTTTGTAACTTTTAACTACCAGACATATTACAGTGGGATTCTACCTACCTACCTAACCTACCTAGCTACCTACCCAGCCTACCTACCTACCTACCTACCTACCTTGATCTGTACATCTACAGGTTGATTGGTAGGCAGGTCACTCCACCACGATGCTGGCAGTGCCGCTCCAGGTCTCCACGTTTTTCTACAGCGCCCTGAGCTTCGGATGCAGCTCCTCAATGAGGCGCCGGAAACAGTCGCGTGGAGGGTGGTGGCTGTGGTGGTGGCTATGGTGGTGGCTATGATGGTCGCGGTTGCTTGGCGGTGGTTGTTTCATGTGATTGTTACATATGATTGGTGGTGGTTGAATATGATTGATATGATTAATATATATATATTAATATGATTGAAAAAAATTGGCTATGGTTTCATATGATTAATAGGAGCTATGGTTTGATCATGCGCTTGATTGTTCATGATTATCAATGGTTGAAAATGGTTGCGCAGGAGTCACGGTGGTTGATCACGGTTGATACTGGTTTAGATGTGATAGTGGCTTATTCATACTTAGTCATGATGATGGTTGACCATGGTTGATTTGGTCGTGCTTGTTAAGGGTTGGTAATGGAGATTCATTGGGGCAATAGCAATAATTTCACCTATGACCAACCATTATCAAAGCGGGCAATACTTCAGGAGATGAGATGATGATTTTGCCATGGATGCTTAGCAATGGTTGTACCTCATAATGGTGGTTCACGAAACATGTTTATCATGGTCAGTTCTTGAGAATGTCATTCATGTTCCCCAATACTTAATGAATTACAACTGAATAGTCAATAAATTACAAATCCAAGTGGCTAAAACTGATTAGTGTTTCATGGTCAATGTATGTCAATGTTGATTCATGGGCCTGCTTAACAGCTGACACATCTTGCTTAATGAAGGTTCATATTGATTTTCCATCAGTGGGTCAGAAATCAAATAACCTGAGTTTATCATACAGGTATTCTGGTTGTGATCACACATGAATTGTGTATCCAGTTCGCATAAAGACGCCATATACTCGCAATTACATGCTGAGAAGTTCTTATCTCCATACCGGGTGGTTGAAACTTCACAGTGACACTTAACAGTCAATATTTCTGATTCTGTGTTGCCGCTACTAGCAAGAAGTAACCAAAGTTGACCATTCTCAACCAACACGGTCAGACTCATGATACCGTATCATCACGTATGACTCGCCGATGACCAACAATTTTTAGCCAGCCATGGTGAATTTTCAGGATATCAACTTCAAACCATCATGTTTGGCCACTTTCAACATGATGATCACCGATTGTTAGCCGTCGTTGGCCAGTACTAACCATCTTCAACAATCATTTCTAATGAGTCAGTATTGTTCAGTACTAACACTAACCATCATTACTAGCCTTTAGTAGCCCGTTCTAAGCATTATTGTGACCATCTACTGCATACTATTATGAATTGATCATAATCAATACTCATTGTTACTGGGTAGCTGGTAAAAGGTAGTTATATCATGTTACAACCAAACATGACTCACGATCATTATTTGTTGCTGGCAGATGGTAGTTCTAAGTAGAATCAATTCTTATCGATAGTGTGAACCAATCGTTATTAACATTTATGAACAATCATTACTAGTTGTGAATAGATGGTCATAATGGTTTGATATCCAGTACTAACAACAATAACAATTGTTATAACAGTTATAGTTGTTGCTCACTATTAACAACAATTGTTACCCATTATGATCATTAATTAATCATGACTTGAGGGGTATAACAATTGTTGATATCCTTTAATTGTCAAACCATTATGACCATCTATTGACAACTAATT
Organism: Symbiodinium kawagutii; assembly: GCA_009767595.1. Lineage (NCBI taxonomy): Eukaryota > Dinophyceae > Suessiales > Symbiodiniaceae > Symbiodinium > Symbiodinium kawagutii. The sequence continues at coordinate 714,036 of VSDK01001837.1, read as the reverse complement.
ATCAACCATTAAAGGGTATCAAACAACAAATAATCAACGATTTGATACCCACTATTTGATTAATTGAGAACGAAAAAATAGTTGTGAATTGATACTATACAATTGATACAATTCGTTTTATTGATTAATTGTTCATTCATATAATGTTTGATACTCATCATTAATTGATACAATTTATTCACTATCGCTGACAACGCGTGTTTTTTGCTCCTCGGTTGCCTGTTGCCCTCGTGTTGGACGCCAGGATGGCTATGACAACTCGGAGACTCAGCTTGCCAAGCAGGTGCTGTGGATAGCAACTGGGGCGTGGTGCTGTTGCCGTGGGTGTTGGCTGAAAGAAATGGCTACTGTATCCAGTTGGTGGTTTTCAAACAACAATAGTGGTTGATCAACAACAAAACGGTGGTGAATAACAAGACATGGCTATCTAGTTGGTGGTTTTCAAGCAATTATCAGGTTTTAGCGGGGATCATATTGGTTCATAAAAGGGTAGAATCACCAACAATAGTGGTTAACCAACTATGTATAGTTGATGGTCTCAAAAATTGTCTATTTTCCGTAATGATTGTTTGGGATGGTGGGTTGATTCACTCATATTTTGGGGATGGCTGAAAGAATGGGATGGCTTACAACCGTCCACCAGCTATGATCACAGGCAACCAACCAACCAACTGGTCCCACCAGCTGGACTTTGGTTGTTGATGGGATGTGAACAGCTGGGGTACCGGGAACCCAAAGCCGAGTGGCTGTTTTCAACAAAGATTCTTACTAATTGATAGCCTATGTAACGATCATAGTCATACCGTAGGTGGCCGATGAAATCAAAGCCACGACCATTTAACATCCCCCACACCCCCAAATTTCAATGTTGAAGTGCTTGAAGAAGGTCCGCGAAAGTGGACAAACAAATCAAACCCCAGCTCCACCAACTCAGTGGGACATGTTGAAACAATGAGATTTGGGGTTTGGGGTCTTGTTCTTGGGTTCGGGTTTGATTTCTCTTTGTGCACCTTCTGTATGTCAGTATATGTCATCGATGCCATCAAACATGCATATAAATCTTGTGATGATAATGAGTGATTTAAAGAGTGAACGTGACTTGCAAACAAGCATTACTGATACACACTGACAGCAATTTGTTTGATTTACTAAGCTCAAAGTTGAACATCTCCGTGTGTGATCGATGACTATGACCATCTACAAAGGCCGGAATTTCATGGAAGTTTTGCTTCCTCGTTAGTTCACCAGAGGATAGTGAGTTTCCATCATCATGATGAAGAATATGGGGTTCATTACTGGGAGTGATTCTCAATATTTTGTCCATAACAATGACAGTAAGCTTCAAAATATCCCAGAAGTATTCTGAATAATCTTAGCCTTCATCATACCGGAAAATAGCTAAACATAAGGGAAACCTGCCAGTGATGGCTTGCCATGACCTGTCATGCTTACTAGTGTGGGTTTAACGTGGCCATGGTGAGCAACAGATTAATCTGAGGATACGGGGTCATACCATGATTGAATTCACATGGTCGAGGATACTTAGTAGTTGCTGGTGATACAATCAGAATATTGAACAAGAACTAACAATAAGCTTTTGTACGTCTACGCATTAGAATTACAATCAATAGTGAATTGTTCTTGCTCAACGATCCGAACACTTGTGAATACAAACAGTACGCAGCAATAGGTTCTGAATTTAGTGGGGTTATCAACCCAGCACCAGTGACATTGCATGAATTTAACTCTGATTCGCTCATCGCAGAGAATCCCCGATTGAGCTGTGCAGCACAGTCCTTTGATCATTGTAGAGTTCACTACCCATGATATGGTTATTTTTTGGGATTGACCTGCTTTGCATCAGATCGTTGTTTAATTATCAATAGTACCTACTTAGCAAGTTTCATCATCGATGACATCATCATAAAGGATCATTATCCACCATTGATTTTTTTTCAACCGCTATTTACAGTGGTACTTTTGGCCATTGTCCATTTTTTTTGACACGTACTAAGAGCTTATCATGATTTATTACAAAGCCATTGATCACCTTGAGCAGTAATCACTGCCAACCAGTAATCACCAGAACCAACCAGGATGTATTCGGAATCGCCCTTCATCAATTTTCATTATGAACCATCCATGATAAACAAAATTACGCACTACTAATTAACTATGTCGTTTGTAACCGGTACTGATCACATACGATCAATACTAATCATTACTACCTATATGATTCATCAACTTTTCTTATTGACATGTGTTGACCATCATTAACGATCTATCATGATTGAACATCACTAGTCATCAAACCATTATTAACCATCATGATCAACCCAGATTGACAATCACTAGCCATCATTGTTACCAAGCAGTCATCGTGATCATGATCAACCGAGATTCACAATCATCATTGTAGTTAGGTCATACTGTTGATGGAGGAAATCCTGCACCAGCTGGTTGGTTGCTTACCCCATTATTTATAGTGTTTAAACCATTCAAGGTGGTGCAGGATTTCCTCCATCAACAGTAGTAGGCTAGTAATAGGGACTGCCAGTGGCTCATCCTTGGCCATTATTACTAGCTTATCACTAGGCACTAGTAGTCGCCACTAGTGGTCCCTATTACTAGCCACTACTTAGCTAGTAGTTAACTAAGTTATCACTTATCACTACTTTGTATGGGCTACCAGCCATCACTACCAACCAGTGAATTAGTATAAAGCCATTGTTATTACTGATCAGCCGTCATGAACAGGAGTAGTCCCTACTAAGCATCATTATCAACCAGTTCATCAATCTCATTAGCCGGGTCGGGTTGGATACCAACTGGGATGTAATCACTTGCAAGCTCAGTTGCCAAACCCAGCTAATGTCATCATCACCAACCACGAGATGGGACTATCCATGACTTTTAGGCATCTACATCCATCTAGTGCTCATCACATATCATCATCATCATCATCATCAGCAACCAGCGATCCCATGAGTTGACTATATTACTCATCATCATTACCAACCATGTAAAAAACAAACCTACCATGACATAGTTAGTTATGATAGTTATGATGCTCACATTGATGATCAAGAAATAGTCATGTAACTATCATGACTCTCATGACTATCATAAGTATCTATCATTGATAACTATCACAACTATAGTATACTATCATGATAGTTATGGTAGTTATGATAGATACTTTTGATTGTCATGATAGTCACATAACTATCACAACGATATTATAACTCATGTATAACTAAACTATATCATGAAAAAACATAAGTTATGAGTTATGATAGTCATGATAGATACGTAACTATTAGTTTAGTCATCTATATGTATAACTCAACTATAAGACCTTGATGACCAGCCCTTGGCCACCTCCTCCAGGGCACGGGGCACGACTTTGTGTGTCACCCGCCCTCACCGGCGCCCACCGCCTTGCGCAGCACTTCGCCGTGCGGCCGCCCGAAGTTTATCAGCAACACGCGGGGCATGAGCTGATGATGATGATGATGATGATGATGATGATGATGATGATGATGATGATGATGATCTGAACTTTGATTTTCCATTGGTTTTCCAACCCATCAGCATTGATCTAAACAAGTTGGAGCATTTTTTTCGTTGGAATTTTGTTTTTTTGCGCAGCTAGCGGGCTCAGCCCACAGACAGCTATCAGAGTCAAAGTCAAAGTTTGGTTTCGTTGGAAATGTGGTTTTCAGCATGATCAATCATGGTGATGTGACTATCAAAGCAAAACAGCTTGGTTTGAAGGTTTCTGCAGCTGGAATATGCTGGAATCATTTGTTCAGCAACTAAGTTCGATGCGGCTTGGCAAATCATCAGCTAAACAAATGATGCCCATGAAACCAAGTTCAATGTGCCTTGGCAACTGATGAACTTAGTTGGATTGATGAAACCTTGGTGAGTTGGTAACTGATGAACTTAGTTCGAACCAACACGAAGAATCCATGCTGCAGCATGGATTGGCAACTCATGGGTGCTTGTTGTGCTGAGGCGCAACGGATACGCTCCGAGGCGTCAGCGCTTCAAGGTGGGGTGACGGGCCCGGTGATGTCGGGGCCCGGTGATGGGTCGTGTTGGTGGATGCTTCACAGGGTCAGGTATGACTTGATGGTTGAGGTTGGGTTGGGTATGACTTGATGGTGCACAGCGTTGGGTATAGTTTGATCGTTGAGGTTGGGTTGGGTTCACTATAAACACTGAATTTGGCCATTGCCAACCGCAGCCATTGCAAACTCGCAGAATGGTGTTTTCTTGAGATTGGGAACCTATAGATGGTTCATGTTGGATGATGACTAGGGGTACCCCTATGGATTGAGAAACACCCATGTTGGTCGTATTGTCGGTTCCAAAATTATGAACCACTATAATTCCCTGAACCATTACTCACCCTTATTAACAATCGGTTTATTACTATGCGTGGCTAATACACTGGATGATTTGGGGGTACCAGCCAATTTACTTTGTATTGATTGGTTTCTTACTATGCATGGCTAATAAACCGGATGGGTTGGGGGTACCCCTATCTTAAGAAACCACCCAAACAGTGAATGCTGGCTGTTAGCTGCCGGTCGCAGGCAGACGAATCAGAGACTGTCCGGGCACCCGATACCAAACAGCCGGCAGGTGGAAAATGGAGGCCCGAGATGAACATCTCAACTTATAGCAATGAACACTGGTTGGTATTACTTATATAATGTAGTAAGATGCCTAAAAATGGATAAACATGGATGGTTAAGAACAATGATTTAATCATGAATACTTCAACATGATGCCTAAACATGTATTTGAATGGATGGTTTGGAATGATGCCTAAGTTTCTTAGTTTTGGAACTTTCACTGCTGGACACGAATTAGGTCCTATACCCATGCATCCTGTCCAGCGGTTTTCGAGTCTCATTCATGCCTTCCTGGTTCATAACATGTCGCCCCCTTAAAGTCAAAAATGGGTCTAGAATGTCTAGAATCTCACTGCCCATAGGACAACTGACCATTGATTACTGTTTTGTTTGCAGAGAGCGATTATGTATGAAACATTAAAAAATGCTTCAATGAGTCACTTGTTGTGGCTTCATGGTTTTCTTCACTGGTTGGTGACTGTGAGAAAACTCATCACAGGACGCGGGGGTAGACCATTGTTCAGTTGCTGTGTTTGAACCATACCTAACACAGACCCAAAATCAGCTGTGTTTTTTGATGCCAGTTTCTTTGCCATTGGCAAACCGTCCAACACTCAGCCACTAAAATGCACATGGACACCTGTGGAATCCTATGAAGACCTGCCGAAGCCTTTGGAAACCACCCATGGCTTGGGGTACCCAGGTGCCCTGGATAGAAGTTGACCATTGCCTACCCATGATCTTCGTTGAACCATTGAGCACATCACCCCGATAGTGGCTCTTGTGATTTTATTTGCCTGGCCATGATGGTCCATGATGGTTGGTGGTGCTGGTCGCTCCTCAGAACACCCACCTGGTCGATGATCGATCATTCAAACCTCCATCATTGGCATTTCTGACCAGACAGTCCATTATCAATGGTTCATTTATGGTCCTCATATATTGGCCATATATGGTATCAATGTCCATGGTTTGCCTGGTCCATTGTCAATGGTTCATGTTAACCTCCATGAGCATTTCAAAGCCCAATCAAGGCAGGCATGTCGCTAGCCATGTCTAACGCGACATTGCGAGGCCGGTGGATACTCTGTGGCGTCCAGCCCGGCTTTGCCCTTGGCTCCTGGCTTTGAGGCTGGGGGTGGCGGTACCACCAACAAGGACCCAGGGGTAGACTTGTGGTGCATCCATGTGAACAAGTGGATGGAGGTACTTAGTTCATCTGAGTTCTTGGATGATCACCAGCAGTAGAGGGGGTCAATACGTAGTCTTGCATGATTTTTGTTGAGATTGGTACCGACTTGATCTAAGCTCCCCTTTTTTTTCACTGTGTGCCCTTTGTTGATCCGAAGCACTGAAATCATTTTTCCAAGAATCCTAAGAGCATGGGTACCAATTGACTTTGAATTGACTTCAAAGGCCAGGGGGATTCCTCAGTGAACTTGAGACGCAAATTTCAAAACCGGACGGGTCATTGTTTGGGAACAAAGACTTTCAGTGGAGGCGCCCTTGACAAGCTGCTTCGGGATGTTGCAAGTTGTGTACAGGAAATCATCCAGATAGCTACTCGGGAAATCCGCAACTTAAGAACAGTTCGGAATAAGTTCGGCTTGCTAAGGGCAAGGGCAAGAAAACACAGGCTCAGCACTTTTGAAACTCATGGTCAAGGTCTGGGAATGCTTGGTTAAGAAGAAACGACGCTGACAGTGTGGGTTGATGTTGGTTGTTTGTTTCGGACAAGCGATTCATTGATTAGTGTTACTGTAATATGTCCTTTGCACTATTCAGGGTCAGCCTCGGGAAATGATGAAGCTCATCTATAGATCGAACTATAGATCAGCTCATTGCCAACCGACCATTCCTAACTATCATTAGTAACCATTGATTGTTTCAACTGAAGCACATAACCTGCACAGGTCGTCATCAGAGCTTCATGTATTGATCTCCGTAGGCCATCCTGAAGGCATCCCTCTGGTGCTGCGCGGCCAGGCTGGCTACGATACCACGGTGGCCTCCCAAGCGCCGGTGGCTCCTGGTGTTGAGGCGCTCGCCGCGAACCAGGGATCAACCATTCTCGTACTGTAGTGCTCCAGTGCCTTCTGAGAAGGTGCAAAGCACCATCTGAAGTGCAAGAGTGTTATAGCCATCAGAAGATAATTGGTACAGAATTAATTTGGTGAAACATATAGCAACAATCAGCCCTTCTGTACAGTCGAAAACAAGGTATGCCAGGAGCAGAGCAGGAGCATTAGGGAGCAGGAAACTGATTTTCGGGCAGAATTTGTTCACAACAAAAGACGCAGCTTCTCCACTGGTTCTCCATGGTTTGATCCTCGTTTTCTGGGTAGCTGATCGCGGTTGGGTGACGCACGTGCGCAACACCCCGATCCGATGAATGACGACCTACCGACCTGGAATAGCCAATGCTGGTTCCTCGATACCTGGCGATCCCCAAGGTTTTCTCATGGATTGATCAGCATCCTTTTCTTTATGGGTGTTTCTCAGAATAGGGGTACACCAAAATCATCCATCATTAGCCATCTATAGAATTTAAAGTAGTAAAAGAACAATTTTTGGGGTTTGTTATCTTGAGAAACCACCTTATCAGTCTTAACCATGATGAAATGAATCCCCAGCCATTCACCAGTATCATTTGATACGAAAAAACATGAACTAACCACTCGCAAAAAATTCACTGATGGTTCACATCGAATCAATCGTACAAATTGACCACTGGCTATATGTGATCCATCGACCGACAGTGGAGTCATGAATTCGCTGGCAACTGACGATTGTTTACACAGCGATTTACACTCCCCACGCACGAACGAATCGTGACGAAAAAATCCAACAAGTACATGCCCATCAACTCAGCCAAGTATGGAACCATTGATGGTGATTGATGTTATGGTTGATCAAATTATTATGCATTGATACATCATTATGGCGATATTTGCCCATTTTGAGCCATCAATTAAGCATGCAAATTACGGATCGCTGTACGAATCACTAAGCGCGTTCTGTTGGTTGAAGTAGCCAACATGAGCTGTTGATGGGCCTTGTGGGAGCCAGGCATATGCAGTGCTGCTATCGCGTTCAAGGGGGAGCGATTTGGAGCCAGTGGTGGCTAACTAAATGGCAATAATTAAGTATGGTTCAAGCAAACCCGATCAACCAGGACTTGTGACAATTTCTCAACAACATGTCTCAGCCAACATGTCTCAGCCGACAACCCATTGTCAATGGGTGGTTTCTCAAAACAGGTGTGCCCCCAAAACGATGCAGTTTTGTCAGTCTAGCAGGAAATCGACCATTTCTCGGGTTCCCTGTGGCTTGACCACCAATTGCATCAGTCAACAACCAGCAGCTGATCCGCTGCGCAGCAGGTCCCGGGGCAAGTGCCGCTGGAAGCGGTGTCACCACCGCTGCCACAGGTCTGCGCTGGTGGGTGGTGAATTATGGGCGAAACTGGGTGTAGCCCTTGGGAGGGAGCTGCGGCTAGAGCCAGGGATATCTACATATCCCTTGAAAGGAGAGCGATTTGGAGCTACCAAGAGGGTTCCAACCAAAAGTGGTAGTCAAATGAGTCAAATGCAGAGAAGACAATTATCATCAAGCCATCAATCACATTGATGATCTAGCCTCCAACGATTGTCTAGCCAGAGAACTGGGCCAGTGATTATGATGAATAATCATTATCTAATCCCTGCATATAACTTAATGCTTAGTTGTGACTCTAGTGATGGTCAAAAGTACTCTAGAGTTCTTTGTCTAATCCTTAAACTACTGTGGACTTCTAGGCTGGTCACCCCAAAACCTTGGTCAGATTCAGCGTCAAAGTGTTGGGATCTTCACCGACCCTTCCCCTATGTACTTAGTCCATTTCTATAAGCACTGGTTATTGGCGATTAGCCCCTGGTTGTTGTCATTTATTACTTATCATTACCTGGGGTACTCTTTGGTGCTGGTATATTTTCCAACACTTACAACTCTAACATGATCCTGTTTTGCAGGTAAACTTCAGCATCATGGAGTGTTGGGGATTGCCATACATGGACTACATAGGTGGTAGATCCCTATAACCACTGGTTATTCTCCATGTAACCATGGTAGATGTAGTTCATCCATATATAGCCAGTACATCCACATATTGTAGGTGAATATACCAGCAATATGGTCATTATCATCTCCATCATCTAGTTAATGATGATTATATGGTCACTATTACTCAGGATGATAACTAGGTTTATGAGTTTCCCAGCCAGCCAGGACGTGGAAATCAAGGTTTTATTTTTTTTCCTTTTATTTTTCCTAAAATTTATCCTCCCAAAAATTTTGTTTTTTTCCTTTTTTTCCTAAAATTTATCCCTCTAAACTTATTTTTCCTAGGTTTTTCCCCTGGGATGATCCTCATGTTTCTCATGTGTTTTGTATATTTTATATACATTAAGCTCCTGTTTTCTCTTTCTTTCAAATATCGTTTTGCTTTCCTCAAATAATCCATCTGGGGGTATTGATCATGTTTGGCATAAGGATAATCGGCTAATTGAAGGCAATCTCACAACTGCTGATCACCTGGTGAATTTTGTATACCCTGTTCTGTTATACCCAAATCTGACTAGGGCCAAATTCGGATTTGTGTTAAAAAATGTTTGTTTTTACTTGAATGCTTGGTTTTTGATGACAAATGACCAGTTGAGTAATAGTTGTAGTAGTTCATTAGTAGGCAATCCACAAGTAAGTACTTGAAGCATCATAGTCTTGGCAATGTTTAGCACTTTAGTGGAGTCAAGTGCTACATAGTGCCTGTGCATGTCAATAGACTATGCCAGTGATCAAGCCACCAAAATTGTATTTTTGTACCTGCTTCTTCTGGGTACAGCTTTTGTGTGAGGCTATGCTGCTAGAATCTAGCGGAAGTACCAAAACTAGGAAAAACACAAGGCACGTTGCACCAGGAACTACCAAAAGTAGGAAAAGATCAATGAAATTTCAGCTGGAACTCTCCAAACTAGGAAAAACACAAGGGACAGTGGCACCAGGAAGTGCAAAAACTAGGGAAAACACAAGGAAAGTTGCATCACGAAGTGCCCAAACTAGGAAAAACTCAAGGAAAGTTACAGCAGGAAGTGCCAAAACTAGGACAACTCACGGAAAACAGATCTGGGAGGATAAATTTGAGGAAAAAAAAAGGAAAAAACAATTGGGGAGGATAAATTTGAGGAAAAAAAAGGAAAAAACATCTGGGGAGGATAAATTTGAGGAAAAAAGAAAAGGAAAAAAACATGATATTTTTTTTGAAAAATAGCCGAGACATCCCCAAAAAACTCAATTTTCGGAGTCCCAGATTTTTTCCTTTTTTTTTCCTCAAATTTATCCTCCCCAGATTTGTTTCCTTTTTTTTCTCCTCAAATTTATCCTCCCCCCAATTGCTTTTCCTTTTTTTTTCCTCAAATTTATTCTCCCAGATCTGTTTTCCATGAGTTTTTCCTCAAATTTATCCTCCCAGATCTGTTTTCCTTGAGTTTTTCCTAGTTTTGACACTTCCTGGTTCCTTTTTTCATTGAGTTTTCCTTAGCTTGGGCATTTCCTGGCGCAAATGTCTTTGTGTTTCCTTGCGTTTTGATACTTCCCGGTGACGCTTTCCTTTGTGTTTTTCCTAGTTTGGAGAGTTCTTCCGTTGATTTGTTCCTACTTTTGCTTGATTTTTTCCTAGTTTTGGCACTTCCTGCTGCAACTTTCCCTGAGTTTTCCATGCTTTCCTTGTTTTTTCATTCATTTTGGCATTTCCTGGTGCAACTTTCCTGGTCTTTTCCCAAGTTTTGACACTTCCTGGTGCAACTTTCCCCGTGTTTTCACCAGTCATTGACAACTTGTGTTTGTTGTGAAAAATGTAGCTGCTGTAAATTGAATGAAAGATCATTTGTGTGGGCAGTTTGAAACCATTATTCAGCCATGCTTCCCAATCAATTGGTGGGTGAATCCACTGAGATGCAGCAAATACCGGTTGAATCAACACCGTCATGTATTGACGTGAATAGAATCTATGATAACATTTTGACAATGACAATTTTGAGGTTATGTTTGAGAATGATTTTGAGGATAATGTTGAGGATAATTTTGAGAATAAATCTTTTGGCAGAGATAAATTTAAGGATAACTTTGAGGATAATTTTAAGGATAAATATCTTGGCAGAGATAAATTTAAGGATAACTTTGAGGATAATCTCAAGGATAGATATTTTGGCAGGGATAAATTTGAGAATAACTTTGAGGATAATTTTAAGGATAAATATTTTGGCAGGGATAAATTTGAGGATAATTTTGAGGATAAATATTTTGGCAGGGATAAATTTGAGGATAATTTTAGGAAAAAAAAATGTTTTGACCCCTGGTTGTGGCTGTAAGTTTCTCATAAAACTAGGTTCTTATCATCTCCACCATCTTCCATCTTATTACCACCATACCATAATAATTATGGTTACTAGGTGTATATGGTGGTCATGATGACAATAGCACCTAGTTCTGATCATCTCCATCATTGCCACCAGCGATCCACCTCGCCGCCAGGGTTTCGATGGTCGCTCCAAACGATCACGGCCCAGCACCGCAGGGTGCGCGATCCCAGCGGCTTTGGATGAGACACCCAGCTGATGGCTTCTCAAGCCATAGGGAACCCTTAAAAATGCTTGGTTTACTACTATAAATGACTATAAATGATTCATATTGGATCATTTGATGGTTTCCGATTTTGAGAAACACCCATTTGTAACTTGGTTTTTGGGGTCCCGCTGGTCATCAAGGTGGTTGTGGTGGTTTGTCAATGGTCAAAATCAGGATTGATCAATGGTGAAGGATCAACCGGTCATTGATGGTCGGCGGAGCCACTGCAAGGAGTTGCAGTGACGCCAGAGACCTGTGTCTTTCCTTGGTGACATGAGTTGCAGCATAAGGTGAATGTGTCTTTGAAATTTTCAGCTTATGCTTTTGAGGAGGGGTGGTAGTTGAACTGACATTTCAATGTTCAACATGGCATGTTTGATACGGGCAATTCGTGCCCTGTTGATGCATGGGTCCATGCAATTCGTGCCAAGTTGAATTTTCATAGGTGCAGAACATCTCCTAAAGATGACGTTGGTCTGAGTCGTCGTTACCAAGCGGCTTGAGGGTGAATGACTCACCTGTCCGGATGTTTTGGGCAATTAGATGATATTGACATACATTGACACAATTACTCTTGCAGAAATTATCATCTTTTCACTGCAAGCAAAGGTGTATTCCCAATGTCAGTGCATCCTTAGGGCCAACAACTACAACTGCCAATGAAACTCATCATAGGATACAAGGGCATTCCGACTGATGATGGATCAGCAATCAATGGTGGTATGGCTCTTTCGTACAACTCCTTGGTATAACTACTTACTGCGTGATCATGGCTATTCGGCTATTTGGTATAACCACTTGGTGAAACTAATTGGGGTGAAACTAATTGGTGTAAAACTACTTGATCTATACCCAGCCACTTGGTATGCTCACAGAAGATGGGTTATATCCTATCGACCAGACTCACTTCGTATGGCTATCTCCCATGACGACTTGGTATAACCACTGGATATAACCGCTCGGTATCATCCTTCGTTGCTGGAGACTGCTGGAGACCACAGGAGACCGTCGACGCCAAGCTGGTTGCGGCCACCCTGGCAGCGCAGCGACACGCCTTTGGCGCCTCGGATGGTGGTTAGGAGTGGCCCCAGAGTGGCGCCAGGGGGTTCCAAGTGGCCAAGCTTAACTGACCAATGACTGGTTGGTCAGGCTCCTGGCTGGCGACGGGTTGATCAAGGGATTCTTTTTAGATTCATTGAGGGAAAAGCACCCCAGTCAAGGCAGAGACTTGGCCAATTCAAAGTGATTGTGATGTGATTGTGATGGTTTGTCGTTTTTGCTGCTGTTCTTGCCGTGTTGTTGCTGCTGTTGTCCCTTGTTGAAGTTCTCTTCTAGCTTCTAGCTCCTGCCCGGTGATACGTGAGTTTGAAAATATCTGATCCGTTACAATTACATGGCGTTCTAGCAGCAAAGAGTGACCACTTCGTTGTATGTTGGGGATTCCCAGATATGTGATCCAAAGTGGGTCTATCTAGCATTTACACGGGATGGAATTCCACCATTTGCGAGTAACATGGATTCACCACCATATTTCAACATCAGCAATTCCTGTTAACGCCAAGCATCATCTTGACCATCATTTTAACCATCATTTTAACCACAAATTTGGAACATTATAGCCAAGCTAATACCCCAAATCAACCAAGATCTACCACGAAGCCGCGACCTTTCACCCAGCATTTTCACCACGGGTCACGCTGCTCCGAGGCCTCCTGGACTCGACCGGATACGCCCTCCACGGTGTGCGACGATGCAGAGGCGTGCCATGGGCGGAGGTGGTGATGGCAGCTGGTGGTTGAAGTGGTGCTTAAGGGGGGTTGAATGGTGGTTAAATGGCGGTCAAGCTGGTGGTGAGCTGGTGCTTAAGTGTTGGTTCATTCATGGTTTAGTGGTGGTTAACTGGTGGTTCGTTCATGTTTATGTGGCGGTTAAATGATGTTAAATGCTGGTGGGTGGCTGTTCAGTGATGATTATTTAGTGGTGAAGTGATGATGAACTGGTGGTTAAGAGGTGAGCAATTAAATCTAAGTCATGGTCACAAGTGTTGGCTAGCTGCTGGTTTAATCATGGATCATGAAGGCTGATTAATCGTTTGTTAAGGGTTAATGACTGTTATTTAGCTATTAATTCACGCTCAGTTTATGCTTAATCAATGATACATGATTGGCTAACACTGGCGAACAGTGGATAATAGATCGTGTTTGTTGGCAAAACTACTCAATGGCCTTTTGGCAAGTGCAACGCAGACCAATCTGCAGGAATTTTGGTCCTAAGTATTGGCATGAATCTATAGAGGTATTTGGTGTGTACAAGACAAAGATTTAATACACACTTTGTGTTTTTACCATCATGCAACATCATACACTTGGTGATTTAGAATCCTTCCAAATTGTACAAGATTACCATACACTTGGTAATTTTGAACCAATTTTGAGGGACGCCACTCGTGCGTTTCGCAGGGTTCAGCTCCACTTCCAACATGGGTGCAGCTCCACGGAGCATGTCAGTTGACGATCGCGATGATTCGAATCCGTACCAACCAACCAGTTTAACCAGTTTCACACTCCCTATACCTGCCAGTAGTCGAATTCATGGGGCATCCAGGTAAGTGGGTTAGAGTACTAGTGTTTGTGTTTTTCCTGACTGCCTGAAATGTTGAAGCGATTTGACTGGTCGGCAGCCTCAACGCGCTGTGAGGCTGCAAACTTGCCAAGATGGAAAGTGGTGGATGGTCAATACGTGCCATTGAAGCTGGGGATCCAAGTGGCAGACGATGAGTTTTAGTGCTTGAGCATTGCCCAACATTTCCTGCGCTTCCAGTTGCCATTAAAGTACGTAACCAACCCCAAACAACAATGATAGAAACCAGCTGGTTACCTACTATAATGGTAAGTGGAAGCAGAGGGATTGCTCAAGTGGTGGCATTGATGATGGTTGATTAATGTTCAAGTCGATGATTAACTGATGATTAGGGGTGACATGGTGGCTAAGGTTAGTTTTCCCATGGTGCTCAGTGATGATGATGATTAAGTGTTGCCAGAAGCGGAAGGAATCTTTGGTTTCTTTAATAGTGATCAAGGCTGAATACATCTCAATATGGGTCTATGATGGCCTATGTAACACTAGCAAGTCGAGATACCTGCTGGTACACCCACACACGCACACACACACACATGCGACTCATATATCGTAAGGCGAAGTTCATAGTTTTGATCAACTTCGGGCAACTGACCTCACATTGAAGATGGTTGACCCACTTGTTGAGACATCTCCTAAAACCGAGAAATGGTTGGCTTCTTGTTGATCTGTGGTTTCAACCTGTCAGGTGTGGCTACTGTCATCCTATGGGGCTGTAAACACTCATCTCACAGCCTGTGCTTGGAGCATTGGCAGAAACTTGTACTTTTGCAACACCTGTAGAGGCAATTGGATCAACTGAGGCAGAATTTTTGTGGCACATTCTGAGTGGTTATGTTTTGGAGTAAAACATTTTGTTCAGCAAGTGATCCAGGCCGCCAGCTGTTTGACAATGCTTGCATGAGCTTCTTTGAAACTAATATTTTATGGATGAACCAGGCTCATCCATGAGGAACATTGAGGAACCATATTCAATTCCGATGATTGTGTGAGTAACATGAATTATGTTTTTTTTGTTTCGCTGAACCGGTATTGGCCGTGATTGAATTTAAATTGTCATGTGCTTTTGGGATCTTTTGGGCAGTGAGTACAAATTGGCAGTCATTCACCCACAATTATGTTCAACCATGAAATTGTTATTTGTAGCTGAGGTATGTTTGTTCTTGACCATTATTACAGAATTGTGGTGAACCATTGTTGACAAGTATGTTCTAGCATGATTGACCGCTATTGACCGTCATGATTACACGAATATCATCAGTAGTTAATGATGATATAGTGTTAGATGACTGGATATGACATGATATGACTACATACGACTGGTATTTCGAGTGTATTATTTATTAGCCAGCCTCAACCAGTACCAATATCACACGTGGTCAACAAGCTCCATTTACGCATCATAAAACTATAGTCATTGCCCAATTCTTGAGCAACCATTAATCAGTATCAGTATCAGCATGTTTTCCTCAGTGCGATGCATTATTTTATTGATATCAACATTAGGAACTGTTATAAATTGATCATGTTCAACCACTACAACACGTCATTCGACCATGTTTGTCCAGTATTGTTTGTGATCGGACCATGATCAAAAATATTCAACGATCATTAGGAATTCCAAACCATCATCAGCCATTATCAAAGATCGTTCTCCGTGATGAATCATTCAATAGCTAAATATTGACTATGGTCAACCACTACTAAAGGCAGCAATTTGGCTGCTTGAAACTAGCCTTCGTTATCAACCATTTAGTCATTATTGTTGATTCAGGACTTGACTTTAATTCAAAGATCATCACTAAAAACCAATCACTAGCACATGAGTCAAACTAACCATTATTCGAAGATCTAAAGACCATGACTCATCCTCTCAGACTCATTTAAGCAACCATAACTCATAGCTACTTGTCAACCATGTTAACCATCTCATCAAATCTCATCTAGTCCTCAGCGTAGCAATTTGGGTCGGGCAACGCCACAGGACGTCGCAGTCGGGCCGCTTCCTACCGCCCATCAAAACCAGCTGAGAAACGCCTGGCGTGACTGGCGGCCGTGGTGTGAGACAGCTGATGATGTAACCATCATAGGCCTGGTTGATTTGGCTATGGGTCAATATTAACTAACCAATATTGGGGAATTTCCACCAACAATTTCATAGGGAAAACAATGGTTAATGATAGGGGGAACCAGGGGTACAGGGTTTTGACCCACAGCCATTTGTTGTTGTTTGATTATAATTGATTTTGGGGTTACTACCAAACTAGATAACGGTCAATTGATGATAAGTTCATAGTTTATGGTCAATGATGTTGAATGACAGTTGAGGATTGTCAAACCTGGTTCATGATGGTTCTTGATGTTTGGTAATGGTTGATGATTGGTTGTGATGGCCACAGCGATAGTCACTCCCTAGACTTCCACATTTCTTTCAGTACTAGATCATCACTGCATGTCCAGGCATGGTATTTCGTAGTTCATGGTAACCCTTTTGGCAAGGCTCATTGCCAGAGTGGCTGAAACCCTTTTTGCTTCGAGGATTCGAGGATACTGAGTCAGGATTTCCAAGTTGGGTTGTTTCACAACCACTATGAAATATTACCATAGTCTCGTGTCAACAGCTTCATTTGCAGTCAACAGCAGGGCCTGCTGGTGCGCAATTTTCGAGCTGATGTCTGTAGCAGACATGGGAGGCGGACCAGCAGACAAGGAAGAAGGCACTGCCACTGTTAGCCATGATTTTTTAACACTGGCCTGTACTTGTACGTTTGATACTGACTAGTGCTTAGGAACGATGGTTAATAGCAGCGGTTGATAATGGTAGTTGATGAAGGCTCATCATCATCACAGTTTATGATGTTCAATCAATGGCGCGCAGTTTGACAACCAGCCAACAAGATCAAACCAGTATCTCATCCATCATGATCCAAACACATTCTGACAACCAACGGCAGGGTTGGAGGAAGTGATGTGGGAGCCCGATTTTATCAACACATACGGATCAATTTATCAATGTTGCAATCATATTAGTTCCTTCCCCTCTATTTCCTAATTGGCTATTGAACTATTGTTGCTTCTTTGGGTACTTCAGCAATGCCTCATGCTTTAGGAATGGTTTATTCAAGTTTATTGACAATTCAATGCAAGTACTGGCTGGTGGTTTTAACCATTTTTGTTTTCCCAAGTAATCATCAACAAATGGTTGATTGACCAATATTTTTCAAAGGGGTTGAAACCACCAACCAGATCAACAAGATCGGTGATTACCCAAGGTGGTTGATCAATCTAAAGGTCAATCGTGGGTGACAGTGGGTAAACGTGGCTTGCAAATTGTGCAGGCCTCCACCCCGAAACCGGTATTCAGACATGGAAATCTAAACATTCTACGGAGGCCACGGAATGGTTTGAATCTGATTGAGGGAACAAATGTTCTTTTTTGATGGCCAGTCCATTCGATCTGATCTTGGCGGTATTGCTCATACTGAAAGTACCACATCCCATAGATCAGACATGCTCATTTGGAACTGTCGCATCACAGGAAGGCCCCGTAACCATCCCATCACTGCACGGACTCCCCTGGAGTCGTAACTTCCCCAAGGGAAGCGAATCATCGCCTGGCTCCACGAGTCGTGTCGTGTACAGATTGCATCACCTGGGAGGATCCCGGAGCCATCAGTGGGTGAACAGCCGCAAGCGATGAATGGTTGGTGGATGTGGGCGGTTTCAGTGGATGATTCTTCAACCATTGGGGAAAACACATATCATGAGGTAGAATAAGAGAAGATTCTTTAACAAAACCGGAGAATTCAGTCAATGATTCTGGTAATGAGACATCATTAGCAACAAGAACGGGGATCGATGATACTGGTTATGCTTGATTGGTGGTTGCAGTCGATGATTTCTTATGTCCAGCCCTACATGAGGATGATGGCTTTCCCTTACGCATAGTATGGCTTTGGCATGGGGCAACGTTGCCCGCCGGTTGATTCTTGGCGCCATCATGCTGGAGGTCCATGTCTCACAGCTCAGCCACCTGTCTGACGTGGATCTACCAGGGTCAAAAGTACATGAGTCTGCTGTCATTGGTTGCCCTTCCAAATTAGCAGAAGTTGTGGTTCAGCTATACCCATCTAGAAGTTGCCACCGTTGAAATACATTGACATTCCTACAGTCGTTTCTCACATGTATGTGTGAGAGTTCAGCTGTAAACAGTTGTTCTGACATGATGGTACTGCTGGCCGATTGATTCCAAGTAGCAAAGTAGTTATGTTTCCAGAAGTGGTACCCCAGCAATGCCCAGCATCTCCAACGTGCTGAGAATAACTCAACAAGCGACATCCTCACCACGTGACTATCACTAATGAGTCATTGACCAACAAAGATTGGCAATTATGATGGTGGATGCGTGTGAATACAAACAAACATACGGGGATGGGTCAATATCAACCAAACAACAAATAGGTGTTTCTCAAAATAGGGGACCCCCCAAAATCATCCACTAGTAACCATTTCTATGAATAGATCCACAATTTTTGGGGTCCCCCGTTTTGAGAAACCCCCAAATAGGTAGATGAACATCCCATGCGAGGTACCTTGGTCGTGAGATGTGCACAGCTGGGGCTCACCGTTACAGAAATGGTACGTCGAGTACCGCGGACAGATCAGCAACATCTCCTAATGCACATGCAATCATATGCAAGCATACGCATGTAGATGTATGAGCAACGCTCAAAATTTACGTCATCATATCGAGATATACATTATTATGTATTCGGGGGTGGTAGCGTTTCAGAAATTGATCAAAAGCTCCACGACAATAATACACTGACCAAGAAGAGAATAAACTGACATGCCAAAACTTGAAAAAGTGAGAATAAACTCGCCACATTCAGATGGCCTTGAGCCAAACATTAAACATTGAGTTTCGCTCATAAATACATATGTTCATGGATTCAAATATATCATATGTACTCATTATGCATGTTCACAATACTATGTATCCATACCCCCGTGCACCCAACCCCGATCACCATCCACCAGCCCCAACCCCCTCACAGCTATCCACGGGGTACCCTCCAGGGACGACATGTCGTTGTTGAGGACGTGTTCTCCCAAGGATTTTTGCCGCGCACGCGGTGCACGACCTTGTTCACAACTTGTGAACTTGGTCCGGCCACATGCCTTGGCAGCCCTGGTGCCGACTCGCCCCATGGGAGATGGGCCAAGCAGAACTCCAACATGGGATGATTCAGGATGTAGCCATGTTGACATATGCATGTATGTATATATGTATATGTCTATATAGTTTGGTGCATATGTGTGTGTAATCTATATTTGTTGATTTCTTTATGTGCATATCCATACGTATATGTGCATACATACAAGGTTGATTGTGGCCAACTTTGGCAACCACACACATTATGGTAGAAAGTGGTTCACGGCCGTTTGTGTGTGTGTGTGTGTGTGTGTATGTGAGAGTCTTTGATGTAATTGTTGACAATGCTACTGAATAGCAAGATGATCATCACACTTGCCAATGTGATCCCAGATTCTGTGTAGTTGCTAATGTGATAGCTGAATCAATAGATGCTGCCATCCCACTCGCAGCGTGTGGGATTGCTTGCTGCCCATCGCTATGAAGGATGGAGCAATGGTGGCAACCACCCCTATGGCCTGACATCAGTAATCAGCAAGGTGTCTAGCAGCCGGTCTCCTGGGCATGACTGTTTTTCAGCGAAGTTCTAGGAACTGGTGATCCAATGGATCTCAATATGGCTATTGGATTTATTGGCTGCTATAGTCACTATCTTATTCTTGACCATCTCTGTTTGGTTGCAACCATTCTATATGGTTTGCAATGATTGGGAATGGCTCTGGTTGGTTTGACCTTTACAATATCAAATAGCTGGTCCCAGTAGAGAGTGATGCAATGCATATATCATATATATATATGTATCGATCCATTCTCCTAACTCTCTACCTATCTATCCATCCATCTATCTAATGTTCTCTATTCCAAATCTATCTATCTAATCTATGTAGATCAAATTTATTGCAATCTTATTTGTTGACCTATCAAGGTTTGGTTCTTTTCAATCCTGTTGGCTGTTCATTGGGGCAGAGCCGAATGGCTTGATCCATGTCCCAGCAATCCAATGTCTTTCCGTTTCACTGGTTAGGTCCACCTGCTTTGGACGGAACGTATCACTTGTTTGCACGGAAAATGCGGGGGCAGGTGGCTGCTGTTGTGTCCATACTGGCTGTTGGCGGGGGGGTGATGAGCTTTGCCAGGGGTATCCTGCCCTAGCCTTTTGAGGGGGGAGCCAGAAGGATCGACCAGTAGTGGCATACGCAACCCAAGCCAGTTTCCCCAGTTGCCAACCGTGTGGACGTCATTTTCCAGCTCAGGTACAAACTTTCGCTGATTGCAATCTTTGTTTTGGAGCAAATTACCCTGAGCTGATGGTAGGGTAGTTGGTACAAACTAACCTGAGCTGGAAAACAATAGGTTATGGAAAACAGAAGGTCATGGAGTGCTAGTTCAGGCCATGGAAATGCTCTGTTCGTTCAATGCCCAAATACCTATTGAAGTGTCATATTATTTGACCTTTGTGCGATCCTATGTACTTATCACATGTTTATGTTTGGTCGTGCTGGATAAGAAACAATGTCCTATGCTAAAACACTTGTTTATCCTTGGGTTTTGTATGGTTTTGTACTGGTCGATTATACTGAAGATTCTGCAGAGTAGCAGATTTATTTGCTCGGGATTGCACCTACACGTGTTTATTTGTGAATGTATTTGTGTTGTCCACATGCAATGGCAATGGCCCATGGCGCACGTCCGTTGTGTCACCCTGTTGGCAAGACATATCACTGGTATATCCAGCTGTGAAGCGAAACCTCTAGAAGTTAACTCAGCCCCTGAGCTGGCCTAGTAGGTGGATCAATCTGTGATCGCTGCTGGACTCCCAAACATGACATCCAGCCGCTCTCGGAATGAGAACCAGAGCCACCACATTCCACGCCACGCGTCAGTGCTCTTGTAGCTGTTCACATTCCACATGACCAGTCACTAGTGCAACTGCTACGAAAAACCATCCATGCTTTGGGATGGCGAGCAGATCCCCATGTGGTTTGACATGTCATGATCCAGTTCGCCACTGGCCATCCCAGAGGGTTCCCCTGTTGGAGGTGAACAGCTTCCAGTCGCGGATCAAAGACGTGACGCGAAAGATGATGGCCACTCGGTCAAACCGAAATGGTTCATGATGTGTTGGTCATGTTGGGGGAGAAGTGAGGAGAACAAGCAGCCAAGCAGTATGGGGGGCATGGTAAAGCGCCATGATGCTATGATTTTGGATATGTAATATACTCTTCATGGATAGTGGGGTTTATTGCTGGCTTCACCTTGTTAGGACTATTCCTTGTTGGAAGTCTTATAAGCCGCACTTGACATATACAACCAATGCGTTGGTGTGACAGTGGGAGCACATCATGACATCATGGAAATCCACGTTGAACCCAACCAAATTACCAACTGAAACATCCAATGCATTGGTTGTTGACTCGGGTTGACCATCTAATCGAGTCTGTCAAAAGCATTAGTCACCATGAATCAAGATTAATCATTCTTTGATAGTCCAAAATAGCACCAGCATGTAGTATCATGACGTGTCATGAGTTGTAACGTGAGCAACGTGAGCACACTTAATTAGATATGCGCCATGCTCCAAATATTTTGTACCAGTGCGGTCATCCACCGACAATAAACAATCAAAATGAATGAATACAACACACATTATTATCCCTATTGGATAGATATACACATATCAAGAACAACCAACCCCTATCGATTTGAGTGCCCATTTACAGTAAAGGCACATGAGCAAAACTACAGAAACACATGAGTAATATTTGTATATCTCTACCCCTCCAGTTACCCGTTCAAATAAGCAACCATCCCTACGCCAGGGGTTCACTGGTTACCTACAGCAATGAGGTAACTCTACGGCTAGGGTAGGTTCGTTCACCATCATTCACGATCATGAACCATGCTTTTTAGCTTGGCAAACATCACCAGCATCAAGCATTTGCAAATAGGTTGATCGGTCAACTGGTCATCATCAGCCACTGAAGTTATATATACCAATGGTCATCATGATGTACCAGCTCAGCGTTGTATCGACCAATTGGTAAACTGGTCATTGGCTAATTTCAAAAAACAAACAAGCGGCGAGTGCAGCAGCAGTTCCTAAACATCACTTTTTTTGAGTTCCTGCTTGTTGGTCATTAAACCCACGGCTAACCATCACGAACTATGAATTTGGCTTGCTATTGGTTCTTACAACCTATGAACTACTATAATCCAGGTGCTGGTTATGAAGCAGCACTTCTTTGGTCCTCATAACTTCATAAGTATTGCCATGACATTTTTGAGGGATACTGGTCCTCACAACTGCCAGAAATAGCTGAGACTCAAAGTGGTTATGCCCACCTGGTAGGGCCCTGCCTGGACCTGGTCATCCCTCAGCCGCTGCCCAGGCGACCGTGAGCGAACTCTCCATGCATCAGGCGACGGCCCACAAGCTCCAGGCCTGAGGGGATGGTGCACCCAGCGGTGCTTTCGACCTGGGGCCCCAGGACCTGGGGTACCCCCGAAATCGTTGCTTCGTCAAAATGGTGAAGGTTGGGGCACCCCATAGGTACCCACAAAATCGTTGGTGAGTCAAAATGGTGAAGGATGATAACTGGGGTCCCCCTAACAATGGTTGATGAAGGATGATAACTGGGGTCCCCCTAAGCCCCTAACCCCCATGTTTTGAGAACCCCCCCATTTGGCCACGCGTTTGGAGATGTGATGGTGTTGATATGTGGTGATTGTACCCACCATGATCCGGTGTTCTGTGTTGCAACCGCGGACGAAGGGTGTACATTGAGCTGGAGACCATAGGACAATTTCTAGTTTTGATCAAGCGAGCCCATGGAAATTTATCACAGTGAACGGACAACCCAGTCAAAACTGGAGGTTTCTTCGAATTGGGAGCCCGAAAATTGGTTGCTTTATTACGTAGTATAAACGGTAAATGAAGGATGATTTGGGGATACCCCGATTGTGAAAAACACCCAACTATGCCCACCATAAAGAAATTTATTCTCTAACGAGTCACTCTAATGGGGAAATCAGTGCCATCACAACTGGCATTGCCTGTGATGTAGCTTTGCCCTTGGATTCACCAACAACAAGCGGCTATGACCATGGTGAACGCCCCACTTGTATTCGACAGCAGCTCCAATAGCATAGCATCTCCAGCATCTCAAGTGCTTCAGCCTTGCAAAACCAACCGAACCTCTCAGAACCTCATGGTCAACAAGCCAGCTAGGCCCAGCTAGGCCCAGCTAGGCCGGCCATGGGGCCCTGGGACACCACCACGACCCCGCCATCGCTCTACGCCGACCCAACGCCGCAGAAAGAGCGAGACGAAGCCTGTGAGCGCGCCATCTTAGCGAGAGATCACCTGCAGAACGGCCAGGCGCTGCGCAGCCAGGGGGAGCCATGGCCGCTGTGGCCCGGGCTGTGACCCGGGCTGTGGGATGGAACCGGTGGTTCAACAACCGGCCGAAGTTGGGGATTCTCCGTGGGGGGTAGTGGTGATTGATGATGGGTTGGTATGGTTGATAAAAATGGTGGAAGGATTCCTGATGATGGTGCAGTATTCAGTGGTGTTTCAGTGAAGGTTGATACTATGGTGAAGATGATTGTTTATCATATGCAATGTTGGTTGATAATGATCGTCGACAATTGATAATGATTGATTGATTAAGAAGACTTAATGATTCAATTACCAGTAGTACCCGGGCAAGCCGGGGGCGGAAGTTTCCCAAGGTCAACCACTATAAGATCAAAGAACACGGTGGCCTATAATTCAGAGGCAAAAGTGCCTATAGTTTGTTGAAATGGTGCTTTCAAAAAATTGTGCTTCCTGTTGCGCGACAAAACCACCACACAAAACCACCAGCACAAAACCAGCAAAACAAGACCACCACACAAAGCCACCAACACAAAACCACCAACGCAAAACCACCAACGCAAAACCACCAACACAAAACCACCAACGCAAAACCACCAACAAAGCCACCACACAAAACAACCACACAACACCACCACAGAAAAACCACC
>VSDK01001837.1:662802-685602 GCA_009767595.1 Symbiodinium kawagutii | reverse complement strand
GACATCTCTTGCTCTTGACATCTGTTGCTCTAGACATCTCTTGCTCTTGACATCTGTTGCTCTAGACATCTCTTGCTCTTGACATCTCTTGCTCTAGACATCTCTTGCTTCAGACATCTCTTGCTCTAGGCATCTGTTGCTCTAGACATCTCTTGCTCTTGACATCTCTTGCTCTAGACATCTCTTGCTTCAGACATCTCTTGCTTCAGACATCTCTTGCTTCAGACATCTGTTGCTCTAGACATCTCTTGCTCTTGACATCTCTTGCTCTAGACATCTCTTGCTTCAGACATCTCTTGCTTCAGACATCTCTTGCTTCAGACATCTCTTGCGCTAGACATCTCTTGCTCTAGCCATCTCTTGCTCTAGACATCTCTTGCTTCAGACATCTCTTGCTTCAGACGTCTCTTGCTTCAGACATCTCTTGCTTCAGACATCTCTTGCTTCAGACATCTCTTGCTTCAGACATCTCTTGCTTCAGACATCTCTTGCTTCAGACATCTCTTGCTCTAGACATCTCTTGCTTCAGACATCTCTTGCTTCAGACATCTCTTGCTTCAGACATCTCTTGCTTCAGACATCTCTTGCTTCAGACATCTCTTGCTTCAGACATCTCTTGCTTCAGACATCTCTTGCTTCAGACATCTCTTGCTTCAGACATCTCTTGCTTCAGACATCTGTTGCTCTAGACATCTCTTGCTCTTGACATCTCTTGCTCTAGACATCTCTTGCTCTAGACATCTCTTGCTTCAGACATCTGTTGCTCTAGACATCTCTTGCTCTAGACATTTCTTGCTCTTGACATCTCTTGCTTCAGACATCTCTTGCTTCAGACATCTGTTGCTTCAGACATCTCTTGCTTCAGACATCTCTTGCTTCAGACATCTCTTGCTCTTGACATCTCTTGCTCTAGACGTCTCTTGCTCTAGACATCTCTTGCTTCAGACATCTGTTGCTCTAGACTTCTCTGGCTCTAGACATCTGTTGCATTAGCCATCAGTTGCAGTAGTCATTGTGGTTGTTCGTAACACGGAAGTATGCTTCCAAACTTCCTTTGACCAGAATTACATGATCAACTACTTACATTGCTATAAAGACTAGGTGCTTCCATTCCGCTCTACCGAGTTGTGATCACTGTAGTCTCTCTTGCCACTCGTCAGTGGTACACTCGGTAGCACGGCTGGATAGTCGCAGCTCAGCTAGTAGTACAGTGTTTTGGTGCTGCCCAGGAATCGAGGGGCAAAACTGAACATTCCAACTAACGATCAATCAACCATCAATCAGCCATCATTAAGCCGCTAATAAGCTTTTCGAAACCTTTTGGCATTTTTTGGTCGATCTAAGCAATTCATTTGTTTCTTCAATAACTTCCAGAGATTGGGCCAGGAAGGTCAACCGGCACTGAGGGTGGGACTGTGGGACTGTCAGATCAGGATCACCTCGGTCCCGGTTGATTCTGATCAGGATCAGAGCTTGGTACAGATTTTGATCTACTTAAATGATGATTTATCAATAGTCAAGCAACAACTACCATTTGGCAATCATCAAGCCTCAATGTTGTATCAATCAAAAACTATCAAAATTCAACGATCAACCATCAACCATGAAAAAGTCAATCAAGATCCAACCATCAACTATCAACAGTCAACTCTCAACGTTTTCTCATGATGAGTGGTTCACCTTTGGAAAGACCAGCTCTGCGAAAATCACCGACGCGTCACTGAAACGCCGCATCACGGGGTCATGCGCCGCGGGCTTCGCGTCAGGCACCTTCGGAGGAAGCAGATGCTGAGTTCCAGAAGATGCTGCAGGCAGAGCATCGGAGCCTGGCAAGGATCCAGGGATCCATCGGATCGGATCGAAATCGTTTGTTTTTGCTACTTGGATGTGCTCCTGGGCTTACTATCCATGGTTAGGTGAGCCCTAAAAGGTAGCTTGTAACCCCTAGAAAGCAGGGGAATTGGGACCACTTACTAAGTCCTTGCTGCAAATGGTATGTGTTTGTTTGGTTGGTGGTTCTAAAGAGTTTTTTATTTTCACTAGTAATTAGTGACAACTGGTTGTTGGACCAATATTTTTGAAATGGGTTGAAACCCTCAACCAGTTGTGTATGTTTGCATTATATTCATGATGTTGCACATTAGTGTGCAAATATGTTCATACTTGTAATGGTTCATGAATTGTCCACCTACTTGTTTCATATAGCCCAGACTCAAGGTGTGTATCGTCAAGAGATGCTAAGAGATGTTCAGAGTTAGTGATCACATCTCTTGATGTTAATTAATGATCATCATAAGAATTAAAGAGTCAACATCTCTTAACATCCTCCATCTCTCCTCATAATCACCCTGATGTGACATCTCCTAGTAATCACTCATTAATCTCTCCATATCTCTCCTACCTTAATCATCTTAGCATCTCTTGATGATCTGTGAGGGGTCGCTCTTAGCATCCAGGAGAGTGACCATCCAGGAGAGTGACAGCACTATATGCCCCATTAATCTCTCCTATCTAAGAGATGTCAAGAGGGGTCCTGATCACCGTGAGGGTGACACCAACTGCCGCGCGCTCCGAAAATGCGTCCAGGTGGAGCACCAGAGAGAAGTGGATCGCCAGGCGCCACCGTCACAGCGGTACCGCGAACAACGGGAAGGCAGTTGCTATAGTGACTAAAGTCGTGGATAACGACAAGGCAATTCGTATAGTTAATTAAGTAGTTACCTTAATATATATATATATATAACTATAGTTAAGTATAGTTAACTAGTTACTACAATTGCTATAGTTAACTGTAGGATAACTAGGCAGAAACTAACTAGTTAATTAAGTAGTTTTCTATACTTGGTTGCTGTGGTAACTATCTACTTAACTGGTGTCAACTGGATATTTGTGTAGACATGTTTAGATTGTTTTGTTTGAAAAGTTGTCGAAGTAGCCTTTGGCCGCTCAGCAAGTAGTCATGTTTTTCTGTAAGGGTGCCATTAGTTTCAATCATTTTCCAATGATAGTGCCTATTTGCCCACCAATCACTACACCGGATCGCTGATAGACAAAATCATTTTTGAGATAACTAGCGCCTGTACGTTGTAGGAAGGTGTCGAGTGTTGCCTGGTGGTTGATACTGCCTTGTCAACGGCGGTTCTTTATCAACGATTAACAAAGACCAACAGCAGGACACCAACAGTGAACATACTCAGCACACTGATCATGTGCTCGAGGGCTTCCTCAGGAAATGAAATGTAAAGACATCCCAGCAATATGTTTTGTTGGTGCAGATTTCAGGTTGGGAGAAGCGGATAACTGAAGCAATATGGCTGCGGGTACCCTGGTACCCCAGCTGTTCACCTGCCCAAAAAATGACCATTCACCAGTTCAGCTGGTGGGATGATGCTGACCCGTAGCCACACCCAGCATATGATGTGAAAGCGTATGGTGGTCTATTATGATTGTGGGGGTCCCTCCTGCGTTGAGGACCCCCGATATCATGATTCCGATGTCCTCAAGTCCTGGTGGGTGGTGGACCCATCGTCAGGCCTCGATCCAACGAAAGCAGGAAGAAGAGGTCATGAACAGCTCCTCAGCATGAAAAGAGTGATCACCTGTGGTGGGAAAGCAGATAAAGCAATGTAAACTATATCTGTCTGGTGGTTTTAAACATTTTCTATTTTCCCTAGTAGTCATTAACAATTGGTTGGTTGACAAATATTTTTTGTAGGGGTTGAAACTGCAGATCATTCCCTACAATCCATGCACAAACACGAGAAGTGTACCATGAAGGGGTCGAACGAAGCCCTTTCTATGTTCAAGAGAAAACAGCCTGGCAGCAGTCACCAGTGTGGGAACTGGGGTGTCCTCGCTTGTTGGCTGGTTGGGAAACCCTGCAGGTTGTGTGATTGTGGTGGGAAAACCTGTGTTGGTTCAGTGACATCTGGTTCCAACTTACGTTTCTGGCTTGGTTAAACATAGGTTATGAGCCCAAACCAGTCGAACTCCACCTCGGAAGCCATGACTATGGGTAGACGCCGGTCGCAGCAGCGTGAAGCGGTGCGGGCGACTGGACCAGCGGAAAATCCACCTGCTATCGAAGATGGGCAAGTGGAAGATGAGATGCGCGAAGAAATGACCACTGCGTTGATCGGCCAGGAGCTGGTTCCGGCAAGTGAGGCTCTGGTACCGGTTAGGGCGTCGCCATCAGTGGTTGATAGTCAAGTGAGAACCCAAGGAACACCTGGTGTAGGATTGGAAGGGAAGAAGCAGACCCCCAATTCCATGACGAAGCCAGTTGAGGAGCATGTCCTGTCCCCCAGTTCTTCGAGGATTGCAGGAGGGATGCAATCAAATCCAAGGACCAGTGTGGCAGGCACGTCGATGCGAAAGGAAGACCAAAGACCAGAAGAGGAAGTGCGGTTCATGACCCCGGCGGCACCGAGTGGACCACCGATAGCGTTAGCTCCGCCCCTCTTCACCCCAGAACAGGTGAAGGATATGGAAAGCCTTCAAGCTCAGTCTCCTCTTCTTCAGGCGACTGCGGAGTCCAAAGGAAGAGACCATCGTATGTCCCATGGTACTATGTGGGAGCAGATGAATCCGTTTCATTCAAGGCTGACGGAAGATCAGCTGTGGCAGTTGCACCTTCGAAGGGAAGTTGAAGAGATGGGCTTGCGACTTCGAGCTTCGCAACATGAGAACGAAAGGTTGCGACAGGAGCTCTATGAGATGAGGATGTCAGAAGCGAAGGGTGATGTGCAGTCACAGTACAACACCCCTGAGGAAGAGAAAGGAAAGACGAAACCGTTGAAGGATCGAGGAGTTCCAGTGCGAAGGACTTCTCAAGTTGCCAAGGAGGATGGGGCAGTTGCCCAGCAAGTGAGAAGGCTTGAGGACGGGGCAGCGGCCCGGCAAGGAAGAAAGTCTCATGACGGGACCGGTAACCGTCAAGGAAGAAGTTTTGAGGAGGATGGAGCAGTCGCTCGGCAAGTTCGTGCTCTTGAGGACGGGGTAGTTACCCAGCAAGACCGCTTTCAGGAGGACGAGGCCAGAGCCTATCAAGAGACTGATGAAGAAGAGTGGCAACCCTATGAAGAGCAGCGAGGAACCCAGTTTGAGGAGGACGGGGCAGATGCCCGACAAGAAGAAGGAAGAGCTGGCGCGTCCGGGACCAGGGTTGAGGAGTTGAAAATCATGTCCCTGATGTTGGAGTCAATGCGAGCCCTTCACCAGAAAGTTGAAGAGAAGGATGATAAGGAGATGCTGGGCGGTGTGGAGGTTGTCCGACCGGGAAATCCAGACCTTCCGAGTTTGCCAGAGTGGACAGCATCAGATGGGCCTATATCGATGGGGGACTGGCTCACTCTCCTTGAGCCAGCGATGGCAGACATGAGCAGTACCTCGGAGGAATGGTGGCAGTTGCTCATGAAGGAGGTTAAGTTGTGGTATGCCCAGCACATGCAGCTTTCTCCACTTGATCGTGTTCTACACAAACCAACCACACCACCCTCGTTGCAAAAGAGAAGATGGCAACGGTTGGAGCGTCGAGTTGCAAGTATGCTGTTGCGAGCCGTCCCAGAGGTGCACAAGGAGGAGCTGGTTGGAACCAAGAACTTGAGTGCCTTTGCGATCATGGCTCACTTGCAACTGGTATATCAACCAGGTGGCATCGGCGAGAAGGAGACGATTCTCAAGAACTTGGAAGTTCCTCCGGAGGCTCAGGGATTGCAAGATGCAGTGTTGGGACTACGACGGTGGATCCGGTGGAAGGCAAGAGCAAGTGACAGTGGTGTGGCGCCTCCAGACCCAACGGTTCAGTTGAGGGGTTTGACCCGCCTCACTCGAAAGGTACTCGAGTTGAACTCAGATCTTCGTTTCCGAGTTTCGTTGGCAAGGTCGACACTTTTGCTGGATAGTGCTCCGACGAGTCAAACCATCGAGAGGTTTGTCACGCTCCTATTGGCAGAAATTGAGCAGATAGCCCATATGGAGAAGAGCACGAAGAAGGCCCAAGATCCGGCAAAGGTGCGAGCACTTGATGCTTGGAAGAAGGAGGATGAGCCAGAGAACCCTAAAGGAAAGGGGAAGGGAAAACAAGTTGGAGATGGGAAGGGACCAGCTTGCCGCTTCTTCTTGACAGATGAGGGGTGCCGAAAGGGCCGAGGATGTGGTTTCCAACACATTCTTGACAGCGAGAAAAGGTGCTGGAATTGCGGAAGCAAGGAGCACTATGCTCACAAATGCCCCCGCAACACGGAAGAGCTCCAGAAGCCCAAAGCAGCAAGGATCGCCGCCAAGAACAACGACAAGGAGTCCAGGAAATCGCCAAGAGGAGGTGAGAAGAATCCAGAAGCAGCTACGGAAGAAGGAAGTGAGAGGCCGAATGGAGAAGATACGATGAAAGTTTTGCTAGACGAGGCAAACAGGATGCTGAGAAACATGAGTAGTGATGAAGTGAAGGAGAAGGCTATGAGGTCTCAGACAAGTGAAGATCGACTGCAAGGACTGCAACGACAACTGGACGAGTTGCGGAAGACCAGCTTGAAGCCTTTTAGAATCTCGAAGCTGTGCAAGGCGATCAACTATGGCCTGCTGGACTCTGGGGCGACGCATCCTCTCCGAGCCCGACGCAAAGGTGAACGCGTGAGCCATCTCCAGCAAGTTCAGGTGACATTGGCTGGAGATCGTGAAGTTGGAATGAGGTTGAATGAGAATGGCGTCATCATCGGTGAAGAGGGAACCGAACCGATAGTACCCCTTGGCCAGTTGGTGAATCTTTTGGGATGCAAGGTGCTCTGGCAGGATCAGCAAGTTTTGGTGGAACATCCAGTTCGAGGGAAGTTGGAAGTCACGTTGGAAGGAGGCTGTCCTATGGTTCATCAGGAGTTGGCATTGCAGCTCATTGAGGAGATCGAAGACAGGATGAAGAAAAGGTTGAAGAGCATGTTCGTTCAGGAAGATGGAGAAGTTGCTTGGTTGAAAAGATTGGTCGATGAACATCCGGTTCTCAGTCAACTTCCAAATCATATCAAGGATGCCCTCGTAGAGAAACCTGCAGAGAACACCACGGCCTTAGCCAATCGTCGACTTCGGAAGCAGTGGAGAAGACATGGAGTTATCGTCCACGCATTTGCAGGAGAAGATAAGGACTACACCCTTCATCGAGCTTTCAAGGAAGTTGGAGGAGACCCTCGCTTGTTGATGGAGTTTGACAAGTTGCGAGGAGGAGGAATGCAAGACTTGAGCCCAGAAGGGAAGCTCTATGCTCCGTTGCTCAGGTTGGCTTTGATGGGGCAGGTGAAGGCCTGGGTTGGAGGACCTCCATGTAGGACGAGATCTGTTCTCAGACACCTGGAAGTGCCGAATGAAATTATGCCCAGACCACTTCGTGAATGGGAAGGAAAAGAGTTTGGGATAGAAGATGCTACGGAATGGGAAGCGTCTCAGCTCTATGAAGACGATGTGGTTCTCTTCAGGATGATTTTGCTCTACATCGTGAGTGAAGAGATGAGGAAAGTGATGAAGAAAGTGGAGAAGGTGGGCTTACTGTTGGAACAACCCACCGCCCCGAAGGATTACCCAGAAGTTGTGTCCTTTTGGAGGACGCCCCAATGGCAACAACTTCGAGCCATTTATGATCTTCAAGAGCAGCACATCCTGCAGTCGGAGTTTGGTGCGTTGGCAACTAAACCAACCACGTTGGGAGGCACTTTGAGGTTGGAGGCACCACTGGTTGGAAGAAGAGGAATTCCTCGCACTACGGAAGGGAAGTCCAGGAAGGAGATCTGTGGAGATTCCAGAGCCCTGTCCCGTTGGCCTCCGTTGATGATGAGGTCAATCGCGGGGGAGCTACAAGGAACAGTTCTTGGCCGACCTGTGATGGTGCGTAAGATCACGTGGGACCAACACGTGGCTATGGGACATTCTCCGTTCTGGAAGAACTGTCGTATCTGCCAGGAGGCAGCCTCGAAGGATAGGCCACACCGCAGAATCAAGTTGCCGCCGAAGATTGGTGTCTTGAGTCTCGACATCACTGGACCATTCAAAGAGGCTCCGGATCAGTGTGGCAGACGGGCCAAGTACTTGCTTGTCGGCTCCTTTACTTGGTTCGCAAGAGAGCAGTCTACGAAGGAAGAAGAAAGGCTGCAAGCGCAAGATGAAGCTGATGCTGAGGAGGTGGAAGACGGCCCCATTCTTGAAGCTGAAGAGGAGGAGGAAGTTGAGGAACCCAAACCTGAAGAGGAAGAGAAACGCAAAAGGGGAAGACCCAGGAAGCATTTTCCAGACGATAGTGGAGGAGTGAAGATTGATGAGAAAGCTTTTGAGAAGGCCGAAGACCCAGAAGAAGCTGAGGACGCTGGAGAGTTAGGAGAAGAAGAGGTAGAACCTAGAGAGGATGTGAAGGTGGAAGTTCATCGGATGCTGGTACCATTGCCTTCCCGAAATCAGCAGGTGATCCTTAAGGCAATCATCGACCTGTACATGCGATTGAAGGCAGATGGATTTCGAGTGAACCAGATCCACACAGACCACGGGGGTGAATTCGAAGCCCAAGCATTGGCCAACTGGTGTACGTCGCGAAGCATTTTGCATACCTTCACGCCTGGAGATCAGCCTCAATGCAACGGAAGAGCAGAGGTGGCTGTGCAGATTGTGAAGTCACAGATAAAGCGAATGCTTCTGAATGCCAGTGTTGGAGTCGAACGTTGGCCGTGGGCAGCCCGATGTTTGAATGAGAAGCTTCGACATCGACAGGTTGGGAAGGAGATGAAGCTGCCGCCGTTTTTGGCACCCATCCTCATCCGAAAGAGGTATTGGCGGACGAAAGAGTTGGAACCAACACACGAGAAGGCTCTGTACTTGGCTCCCAGTTTCGTGCACCATGGACATTGGGTTGAAAGACCAGATGGGAAGCAAGTTTTGTCTCGCATGGTCCTCTACGGCGCCAAAGAAACCCCGAAGTTGGAAGAGTGGATCGCTTTAGAAGATGAACTACATCCCCATGAACAACGAAGAAGGATCAGAGGAAAGTTAGCCGCCAGAGCGGTCAAGGTGGAGGATGAAGAGAATGATGAGATAGACGAAGAGCATGAGGAGAATCAAAGGATCATCGATGTCAAGAAGTTGATTCAAGAAGAGATGTTCAGGGCAGCTGAGGATGATGCCGTGATGGTGGGCCCTATGCTCGATTCGATCGCGATGCTCAAGGAGATGGTTGTTGCGGTTCCGGAAGATGAAGTCTTGCAGACTCGCATTGTGGCGATGGCTGAGGTGAGGAAAGCGTTTCAAGATCGGAAACCGGCAGTGGAGATGGAACTTGCTTCACTGTTTGAAAAGAAAGAAGCCCTGTCCAAGCTGAAGGATCCGGGGGAGGTGGAACGACTCCTCAAGGATGAGGACACAGAAGTCATACCATCCAAGCTCGTCTGCACCATCAAGCCGGATGCTCAATGTGCTGGTGGTCGAAAGAAGGTGAGGATAGTGGCCTGTGGGAATTTCGCAGGCAGTGAAAGTTGCGATCCAGCGGAACTATATGCTGGAGGAGCTACGGCAGTGGCCCTCAGACTTGGATTAGCATTGGCTTCGCAGTTCCAATGGGAAGGTGTCGCTTTAGACATCAAAACAGCCTTTTTGAACGCTCCGTGGAAGGCTGACTCGAAAGGTCGATGGGAGGAAGAGGCAGAGGAGGAGCAATCAACGAAGAAGGCTGTGATGAAACCACCCAACCTGCTGATCGCCATGGGAATGGCAGAACCCCATGAACACTGGCTGGTGCATAAGGCGGTGTATGGGTACAGGAAGAGTCCCCGCCTTTGGTCAGACTTCAGAGATGAAGAGTTGAGGAAGATGAGGATTGAGATGAAGACGGAAGAAGAGAAGGAAGGAGGACGAGAAGAAGTTACTTTGAGTCAGATGATATCAGAGCCGAATCTGTGGAAGATCTTGAGCCGAAAGAGTTCCGGCCCCGAAGAGCAGCTGGTTGGTTTGATGATTGTCTATGTTGACGACATCTTGTTGCTGGGATCAGATGCTTATGTGAAGGAGGTCGTCAAGGAGCTGCAAAAGAAATGGGAAACATCTCACCCTGAAGAGATTGGAGAAGGTGAGGGCGTTCGTTTCCTTGGAGCAGAAATCTCCAAGACGAAGGAAGGCACGTGGCATTGCACCCAAAGGAATTACACCATGGATCTTCTTCGAAGGCGACTTGGTGAAAAGGAGGATGAATGGAAGATGAAGAGAGCACCCATGGTGAAGGAGGCTGAGACCCCCAAGGAGGCTGATCCACCCCGAGACCCCCACTCAGTAAGAGAAGCCCAGAAAGCGGTAGGGGAGTTGGTATGGTTGAGCACCCGTTGCCGTCCAGATCTGATGTTCGTGATGGCCAAGATGTCGACTCTCATCACGAAGGATCCTGGACATGTTCTACAGATGGCAGCACAGGTGTGGGCCTATCTCGTCGGAACGGCTGACCATGGACTAGTCTTTCAGAACAGGCCAGATGAGAAGGATATGAACGTGGTCACGGATGCTGCCTACGGTGAAGTTCCTCACGGATGCACATTGCTGTTATGGGGAGGCTCTTTGTTGCTGTGGAGGTCGGGACGTCAAACAGTGATCTCCACTTCAACCGCTGAAGCGGAATTTGTTGAGGCGATGGAAGGAGCATCTGCAGGAGAAGCCGTTCGTGCAGTCCTAGAAGAAGCTTTGGACGGCCGAGTTCGTATGGTGAACTATACGGACAGTTCGGCTGCACTATCCATCATCTCAAGCGAATCGGGATCGTGGAGAACCCGCCATTTGAGGAAGAGAGCTCATGGACTTCGAGTTCGCATTCAGCAGGGCGACTGGTTGATCCGCCATGTACCAGGAGCTGAGATGATAGCGGACTTGGGTACGAAGGTTCTACCGGTCGATCGATTCAACGTTTTGAAGCAGATGATGGGCATGTTCTTTGGAAAGGAGAAGGAAGCTTCCAAGGAGGATGGAAAGAAGAAGATGGTGACAACCAAAGAAGAGATGCAGAAGGCTTTGAAGGCCGTCATTTTGGTGGCCCAGTTCATGATTGCCAAAGGAGAAGATGGAAACCGCACCCAAGATGATGATGGAACCCCGATGAGAGCTGCAGGAGGCCAAGATGACCTTCTGACATGGTTCCAGTTCGTGGGTTTACTATGTTTCGTCGCTATGCTGGTTGCGATGGTGGTTGGAATGATGATCGCGATGAGGAGAGGTCATGGTCCCCCACATCCTGTCCCAGACCTGGTATGGCATGAAGGAGAAGAAGAAGGTGGTGTTTACCTCTCCATCCCGCGAGAGATGCTTCGAAGGATGCAGGAGAACTCTGAGGAAGAAGTGACCCCAGAGAACGTGAGAGGAAGCACCACGGTTCAAGGTTCGTCAGGAACCCCGGAAGCAGGAGAAGGAAGAGTGAGGAATCGAAGAAACCCGGAGAGAGTTCAGAGAAGAAGTGAAGAAGCGCGAAGATGGAATGAAGGCAGAATCCATGATGAACAGCCAGTGGAAGATGGAGAGATGGTGCCTCTGCGGGCATACCTGATCACACCCACTGGCAGGAAGTATCACCGTCAACGAACATGTCACGGTCTTCGGAACGCCGTGGCCATTTTCCAAGCAGTGAAGTGTACAGAGTGTGAGCATTTGGGTTTGGGTCCAGTCAGTCGACTGTGGTCACTGGGTTGCGGATATATGTTGCACAGTTCCGCTACCCATGTGAGAGCGCCCTGTACTGTTCAAGATATGAAGCCCTATGTGCCCTCTGTGTTGGAAGGGCTTGAGCTACGATTTGTGCGTAGACAGAGAATCTGTTCTACGCAGGGGGAGTGCAGATCATTCCCTACAATCCATGCACAAACACGAGAAGTGTACCATGAAGGGGTCGAACGAAGCCCTTTCTATGTTCAAGAGAAAACAGCCTGGCAGCAGTCACCAGTGTGGGAACTGGGGTGTCCTCGCTTGTTGGCTGGTTGGGAAACCCTGCAGGTTGTGTGATTGTGGTGGGAAAACCTGTGTTGGTTCAGTGACATCTGGTTCCAACTTACGTTTCTGGCTTGGTTAAACATAGAAACCACCAATCAGATATACATAGTGGCTAATAATTAGCTAATATAACTCTATATGCTCTATTAAACGAATAGTGGTTAATGATTTCATTGTGCTGATAATGGCTAATAATTATATAGCTAATAATCATGGCTAATAATGGCTCATAGGTAGTGACCACTCTATGGTGGCTAATCATGGCTAATAGTGGTCAATGGTTCATGGTGATGGTTAATAGTGGTTAATGGTTCATGGTTAAACAACAGTTTGTATGGTTAATAGTGGTTAATGGTTCATCGTGCTCAAGATATTTGATGGTTAATAGTGGCTAATAGAAATACATAGATTTGGTATTTGGTTGGTGGTTTTGTTTTTGGTCACTGGTATTTCGGTGGATGGTTGATAGTGGTCAACGGTCATATTCAAAATACAACTCGTATGGTCAATGGTCATACTGAATATGTGGCTAATGGTTCAAACTATGATCATTAACCAGTGGTTTTACTTCACTGATCATGGTTAATAAGTGGTTTTACTTCACTTATCAACCGTAAACTATGACCATTAACCAGTTATTAGTTGATGGTCATATTTGATGGTTGATAAGTGGTGCTTTCAATGCTTGGCTTGTTTTCAACCATGCAGCTGGATGGTAATTCGTGATGATGATCGTTATGTTTGGCTGTTGGTTTCATGTTTTATAACGATACAATTTGTTATTTGGGATGATTAACAACCATTAAAAACCAATGCTGGGGAGGGAGCGATTGACGGCAGCGCAACCATGAAACACCTACAATGTTATGGTTAACCAACAAATTTAACCATACATTAACCAACAATTGGTTCTGATGGTTTCTGATTGACTCGCGCATTCAGATTGGGCAAGAAGTCGGACTAGTGCCGTAGTACTATACCTCATTGGCTGGTGGTTGGGAGGCCAGGAGCCAGGGGATAGCCCTGAAAAGGTGGGGAGCGAGTTGGAGATACCAGGAGTGCTGTATCAGCAAATTTAGCTTAGCCGTTTTTGCTTGAAGTTGATCACTAGGGTGCATGGTTGACCAGGAATGATATTTTTCCCGCACGGCAGAGTGGTCCAGACGATTAGGTAAAGATCCGACCAGAGACTAATCTGTTCACATTTGGAAAGGGTGAAAAAGCAAAGGGGGGGCCTTCTACTAAAAATGATCATAAATGGATTATTTGGGGGAGAAACAAGCGAGAAAATGATCATCAATGGATTATTTGATTCTTGTGGACCAAAGGGGGGGGCCAATTTTGAGAAACCACCATATGTTAAATTTGTTGGAGATCAACACGTTCCAGCCATATCTGAACGCCTTTGCACCAGCTGAGATTCAGCAACGAAACAACCCCCGGGTCACTGTTGGGCGCCGTTGTGAGGCAACTTCACCCGCACCACTGCCGAACCTCGTGTCAGGGAGACCCGTTGTGACGGGCGGTTCAGGAGCACGGCGGAGGCTGTTTCAGTGGGAATCCTTGGCACCCAAAACTATAAACAAAGGTGAATTTCACCGTCCTAAATATGGGTTGCTGTACACCCCCTGACAGGACAGTATGGTTTTGGGTGACCATTTGTCAAGCCGTCAGTTTGAAAGTTGATAGTTCGCTCACGACGGTCGATACGAACCTGCGGAGATGTGGCACCCAGAGGCTAGTTTGATCATGTGTGTGGTATTCACAGAAATGCAAAGTCCAAGAGTGTTCCAGAGTCATCAAGTGCGATGCTACTAGTTAATGCGCTAGGGAGAGACAAGTCTTAAGCGCGAAATCCTGCCGGTGGAACGAAACAAGCTCCAATTGCAGGCAATGCGGTTGAATACAATCCATAACAAACCAGCAGCAACCACCAGAAGCATCTCCCAGTTCTCCTTCAGTAATGATGGTCATCAACTGGAGGATGTATGGATCAGCCACCATAAGCATCAACCAGGACGAACCAGATGCAGTTCCAAACCAACCAAAAACGCCTTGCCAATGACCTGCACCATGTGCTTAGCTCAGGTCAATGCCTACATCCCAGACGACGAGCATGGCCTACCCAAGGCAGACCCGGATTGCTGCACATTGCTGAGTGGATAACCTGGGCACTCAACTACCCTGATGATAAGTTGGATAAGCTGGGTGAGCTAACTACCAGCTTTCGGGGTGAAACTCCTCTGACTTATCACCAGGTTATCCAACTTATCATCGGGTTCTTGCTGGAAATCCCCTGCTCTAAAAAATGAAGTACTTTTGATCATTCACCAGTCCATGAACTAGGCCGTGAACCAGCCAATGATGGTGGCTGTTTCCCGAACAACATGCGCTTGGGATGGAAGCTACACGCAGTTCAGAAAGGACCCGAAAACCTGATGCATCCTGTGTTCTTGTAGAACATACCGGGACCCCGGCAGTGACACGTTGCGTTATCATCATGGTAGATAAGCCCAAGTCAGTCAACCCACTTACAGCTGGTCAGGGGCGCACATTGTACATTTGTGATCAGTGTTCATTTTGTGGGTGTGACGTTCAATAGCGTTTGAGGCCTTTCAGACTGCAGCCATGTTGGTTTTGGCATAATTTTTCTGAGTCAGACTACCCATGTCAGTACAACTATATCACCCAAAACCGTGCCAATCACTCGTGTTTGTGGACATCATTTGGATGGTGATTTCATGTTAATAAATTGAAGGTTCAGATACTGTAGATGTGCTTTGGATTGCTGGTGAGTGGCTTCAGATACAACGCAAGACTGTCACAGTGTGCAAGCCATTGCTGACCGTGGTCATGTGATTGCGAGCATCTCTGAAGGATGTGCTGGGACAGCCATTTGGGTGTTTCTCAAAATGAGGACCCCCCAAGTATCGTTTATGAACCATTTGAATCAATATGATTTAGCCATCATTAACCCACTAACCCATTCATTAGCCATCAGGAACCCATCCATTTAGCCACTCATTAACCATCATTGACAACCATTTTTACACGTTTAGCCCGTAGTGCAGCTGACTGCTGTATACCATCCCTACAAAGTGTGAATGGTGGACGATGACAATGAGCGAATCAGTAGCAAAATCAAGAAACACAATCAATCAATCAATCTATCGATCAATCAATGAACGAACTAACGAACGAGCGAACGAACGAATGAACGAACAAATAATGAATGAAAGCATGAATGAGTGAATGAGCGAGTGAATGAATGAATGAATGAATTAATGAATGAATGAATGAATTAATGAATGAATGAAAGCTGTACAATGGCCGTCACAATGTAGTCTGTGAGGCGGACATACAACACTGAAAGCAAATCACAGCGAGCAGAAAAAACGCAATGAAAAAGGGAACCTGGCACACGGAAAAGTGAGCTGGACGTGATGTGAAACACACCAGCCAGGGACTATCTCTTCCCTTCCAGCCAAGGACCATCATGAACTATCAACCATCATTGACCAGCCAAGCCATCATGAATCATTAGCTATCAACCATCGTTAGCCACTCATTAACCACTCATGAACCACCCATGAACCACTGGCAGTCATCCTTCATGGCCCCTGAATCCTGGCCCCGCTCGAGGCCTATGGCGTCAACGCGCCCTTCAAGCCCACCACGCAGGGCGCCAGCATGCGCTTCATTCGGAAGCCCAACCCGCCGCTTGGAGCCGCAAGCAACGCAGGGGAGAGCCACTAAGCTGAGCTGAGCTTAGCTGGGGCATGGGATGATCACATGTCTAGTTGGTGGTTTTATAGTGGCTAATAGTGGTTGCTAGTGGTTGATTAGGGGTGTCAGTCACCAAGAATGACAAGTGGTTAATGGTTTGAGTGACATTTTTAGCTCCAATATTTGGGATGGTTGGTTGATGAGCATGTTTTTCAGATGGTTTACAACCAGCAAGCAGATGTTGATTGAATTTGGATGATCATAGAGAATCGTACTCATTTGTTCATGCCACAGAGCATGATCACATGTGGG
Source organism: Symbiodinium kawagutii (assembly GCA_009767595.1). Taxonomy (NCBI): domain Eukaryota; class Dinophyceae; order Suessiales; family Symbiodiniaceae; genus Symbiodinium; species Symbiodinium kawagutii. Next base: position 669,579 of record VSDK01001837.1, on the reverse strand, counting down.
AACTGGTCAAATAAGCCGACCAAGACAAGTTTATACATTTCGATCAGCAACCATGTGTCGGTTGGACTTGGATGATCATAGACATTTTTTTCAGGTTTTAGCCATAGAATCACGTTGAAATGCTGCAAGTTCACCAAGCAGGGGGTTATGATTCACGGGTTGTGATGGCGGGAACGGTCCTCCGCTGGGCCTTTTGGTTTTAGTCGGGGGTGTACTGCATCCCCGGTTGCAGGCCCCAAACCATCCTCCAGAAATATCAGGTTAGGATGGGTTGAGGACAAGGTTTTTTACATGTAAGGTTCAGATACAGTAGGTTAAGGATAAGGTTTTAGATTGTAAAAACCTGAAGATTAGTTAAGGATAAGGTCTCTCCAATGGCTGATTCGAACCCCAACCTGCTCGCCCCGACCCTGTTTGGGCTTGGAGTAAGAGGCTTCACAGGCTACAAAAATCTACATAATTACATGCTCCCAATGGGCTTCAAATTCTTTATGCTTTAAGCAGCAGCAGCCATCACTGAGGAAACCCATCGAGATTTAGTGGAGCTCGGTGGGCGCAACTGGCGTGCTGCGTTGCGTGGGATGTCCTGGCAAGGAAGCTTTGGGATTCCTTGGGTAGCGCTGCTCAAGCTGGGAATCTTAGGCAAGGCATTTGTGCTTCTCAAACAACAGACATTTCGTGTATTTTCAGTCCATCCTATGAAGCAAGTCTTGTAACTTGATGCCACAACAAGGGGCAAGGAAGCACTTATTGCGATCGTTTCTGTATGATTTGTCTCAACCTGATGTGTTCAGCCCATCGCATGTTCGTAGATCCATTGGTTTTGTTAGTAGCCCATCTATTGTGAACCAGTATTGACCACCATTAACCTTCATGTCCAGCTGGTTTAGCTCTGAATTCAGGATGTGCCACAACAAACAGCCACGGCCGCCTGGCAGTTGTGTCACCGGAGTTTCACCCCCTCGCGGGGGCTGGAAGCGACAGCACGAAGCTTGCACGAAAAAAACCTTGAAGGGCAGGCCCTAAGACCTTGCAGTGCTGTTGGAGTGATTTGATGGTTGGTTAATCCATGGCTAGTACTGTTTGATTAGTGAACATACCAGGACCCAACAGACCAGACCAAGTAAAAGACCACTGTTGCCTGGGTCCTTCCGCACATGTTTAGCGACGGTTTATAGAGGTTGCGGGATGTAATGCGAGATCCAGCTTTTAAAATGAACCAGCACCATCAGTTCTGCCAGCTCCATAGGGTGTTTTCTCGAGTCATAGGGGTACCCCCAGATATCATCGAGTTTCTCAACCATTTCTCGTAACAAACCAAGCATTTTGGGGTCCCCGAACTGGCTTGAGAAACCACCCCTGGTTCCCCATCATTAACCATTGTTTCCCCTGTTATTGTTGGTCATTATCCACCTTTAGTTGGTTGGTTAAACCATTGTTTCCCTTGTTATTGTTGGTCATTCTCCCCCATGAAATTGGTTGGTTAACTGCTGACCCATAGCCATGTAGTTGGTGTATAACCCCTAGAATTCTTAGATATCATTCCCTATTATTAAGCCTTAACCTGACCCATAGCCATATACCACCATCAGTTTCGCTGGTAGCTTGGATCGCTCCAGGGATCTCAAGGTGAGATGCTTCGTGCGTGCGCAGGCCTGCAGGTGACGACGACCGTGCCGCCGCAAACGCCTTCGCTGCAGTCGTGGGCGGCTCAGGTGGCCGGAGCTGTCCAGCTGGAGATTGCGCTTTTCAGGCGCTTGGCTACGTGGGTTGTTTGATTAGTTTGATTTTATTTGATTATCTTTGATTTTGTTTGATGATTTTGATTATCTTTGATTTTGTTTGGTTATCTTTGATTGATTCTGTTTGATATGTTTGATGTTTTTACTCGGCTGTTGCATCTTTTGGTTGGCTTCATTGGCTTCTTCCTGTTTTTTCCCTTGGTGGTTTAGTTGCTTCCTATCGCTTCCCGTTCGTCAACGTCGCGCGATTGTGTATTGGCCTGTTGAGTGGTCGTGGTTGACGTCGTCTTTGTTGACGTCGTTGCTGCTGGTTTTGCGCACCGAGGCCGCATTCCTCCATGACCACGGGCAGAAGTGGTTCGGAAGCCAAGCGGCTTGGGGCGCATACCCGTGAGGATCGCGAGGAGCAAAATCTATTCAGAAGGGTTGGATTCATAACTGGTTGGTGGTTTTAAACATGTTGATTTTGCCTAGTAATTTTAAAACAAATCTTTGTTGACTAATATTGTTCATAAGGGTTGAAACCACCAACCAGCTTTGATACATGGTTGGATTCATAAACATCCCAAGGCTTTCATAGATGTATTCATGGATGGTTAGTAACCCGACACCAACAGGGTTGTATTTGCCAAAAGTACCACCAAGAGCTGTGATTGGTTGCGAACGGTGATCAACGACCTGGAACGGAACTGTGAGCTACAAGGCTTGGCTGGTGAGTCATTGGCCTTCGAAGATCGTGGCCATTTGCCAATGAAACCGTGGCCATTAACCATGATTGGTTGCTTGATTGGTTGGTTTGCTGGTTGGTTGATTGGTGCCAAATGACTCAGCCGCTGGAATCAGTGACTGCTCATACGGCACGATGTATTTGGCTACAAATTGCTGGAGACAGGTGGTTGAAGAGAGTTCAAGTGTGGACATGGCATGTTTGTTGGTTTTGGAACGCTTGCTTTCAAAAATGCCAGATGCCCTCGGAAAAGGAGTGATACTCTTAAAGCCGTCTGCTAACATTGGAAATGGTGCAAACTGACTGTTAGTTACTGATGTTACTGACATTTGTTAACATGATAAGCCCTTGGAAATGGTGCTAACAAACACATGTTCGGCCGAAAAAGAAACTGGATGAGTGGATTAGCCATCCTTAGCCACTACCAACCATCATTGACCATCAGTATCAGCCATCATCAGCCATCACATGCCATCACATGCCATCCCCAATCATCATAAACTACTATATTTTGAGACCTCAACTGTCATTGATCGGTATTATTGAACACTATACGAACCCATCGATTAATGATTAATGATTAACCATCAACCAGACATGAATTCAAAAATCATGTTCCATCACTAGCCAGCTTATTCACCAGCTTTTATTGACCAGCTTCTCGACCATCATAATCTAAGAGACGTGAAGAAGCCATAGATGTCCAGTAAACTAAGAAGCATGGAGAAACCATGTTTCATGATCTAATCACAATCGATTCACTGATTCTTACAATAGGTTGTGATTAGAGTATCTAGATTAGAAGAAACCATGTTTCATAATTCAATCATAATCATATACCATATTATATGATTTCAGAATCTCATCATAATCTAATCACAGATTATTATGATAATCTATGACTAGATTCACCTAGTAAAATGGTAGTTAATCATAATCTATAATCATAATCTAATCACAATCTAATCATAAATGTTTCATAATCTAATCATTTAATCATAATCTAATCATAATCTATTCACCATGCAAAAACCTCTTGAAGCTTGTGGGATGACGAGCTCTGGAGGCTCTCGATCTCCATCTTCCACGGTGCCACCACCCGCAGACGGCGCATGTCGCAGCGATGGGGACCTGTCCATAGCGAACGGTGGTAGCCCTTAACCAACCGATAAGGATCATCACTAGGGATCACTAGGGAAACCTACCCATGGTGGTACCTACTAACCATCCAAGAATGTCAATTTTGGAAACCAACAGTTTTGGGGGAACACATGGGTATGCCATTTTTAGACAAACGGGTGTCAGTCCAGCAGATGACCCACCTTCGTCCGCCGGTGACCTTGCTCGACGGAGTACTTGTTGCAGTATGTCCTTTGTTGCATAATCATGGCTAAACGAGGTTTAGAAACCACCATGGATCAATGAAGCTCTAAGATGTGGTTGCTTCTGCTCATAACTTTGGATCACAGGGTTAGAGGGTGAACTTACAGACAACCTGATGCCTGTGGGTATCCTGTGATTCAAGTTTGTTGATGCCTGGACGCTACAGGGATCGAATGCAGAGGTGAGGTACAAGATGGTGCAAGTGATGGACTTCAGACTGTGGAAGGCTTGTGACTTCTAGGCCTACTTAGCTTATTTGCAGGATGCTGCAGCTCCCAGCATCAGCCCGGAAGAGATCAAGCATGGCAACAAGTGTCAGGGATTTTTTTGTAGGACATGGCATGCCCACATACACCATGTATGGTATATTTATCTATACATTGGGGTCATTTTATGGGTAATATACCAGACAAGGAGTCTTTGCGGGAGAGAGGTTTGTTTGTTTTACGTGGAAGTGTGGCATCCTGATAACGAAGCAGGACCTGGGACTGTGCAAGCAAAGTTGACGTTTGGCTTTAAGACTTTGTCCTCCATAATTTGGCTACACCTGCTGATGGTTGGGGGCAGCCGTTAGGATTGCGCAAGCCTGTTTTCATCATCAATCCAGGCGGATTAGATGGGCTATCAACCCTGTGACCATGCCAAACCTCTCGCTGGCCTTCGACCATATGCCTCAGCTTGGCTCAGCCACACATAGCGCCCAGTTCGCCTTGGCTGAATTTCTTTTGCATGGCTTCGATGCCTGAAGTACTGTCATACCAAGCAACAGCATGAAATGCCTCAGCTGAATGACTGAACTCAGGCGACCAATCGGTCAATTTGGTTGACAGAGTTCTGACCGGGGATGATACAGAAGCCATCCAAAGTGGAGATTCTTGTGGTTTAGGGGCAATCCAAGTCCCAAGGGATAATATTTTTAGCCAAGGATCCCCTGAACCACAAGAATCTGGCCGCCAAAGGGTGGTCCCTCATGCAAAATGTGCTGTTTTGGCGGTAGATAGGCCAGAATAAAAACACCAAAGTACTGTAGATTGGTGCTCACGGCTGTTCTATTCCAGAATGCTTTGGACCATGGGGTTCAACAATACCAAAACTGTTCAAGATACAGATGTTGAATTCTATAGTCTCTAGATGCTGTACAAATACTGCAAATATCTGTAGATCCTAAACAGCTCAGCCGGCACGTCAACGAGTCCCTTGGTCCTTGATGATGCTTCCATGACGGGCCGCGCAGCGTTTGGGATGGATCCGGAGCAGGTGGGTCTGGATGATGAGCGAAACTTGACAGAGTGAAGCTGCAGTGCAGAGCAGATCCAGCTTTCGCACGGGATTTGATCCACCTTTCAATGGGGACAAGGTACACAGTTATAGATCTCCATTTCTTGAAGTTCTCGGGACAACATTGCACTGCAATTGTTTGCAGGACCCGACAAGGCATGCAAATGCAGACAACAACACATGTGCATGAAAACAATGATGCATTCCACCTGTTTCATTCCCATATTACCTTGACGATGCCAAGACATCGGCGGGTTCCATCACTCAGAACATCAACAGCTCCGGGTTTCGTCAGAGTTTCCGAGTCGGACGAAGGTGGCAACATGTGATAATGCATCTCTGCAGGCTATGTAGGCTACGTCTTGGGGATACAGGCCCACCATGGCCCACCATGGCCCACCTTCCCGGGTGGGTCCTGGACGGCCCCAGGAAGGGAGGAGATCGTGTCCGAGATCCGACGTCTGAAAGAGCAGAAGCTGCAGGCCGTCGAGGCACGGCAGCAACGCGGCAACGCCTGTGGAAATCCGCTGGAAATCGCGGGTGGAGTTCCGTTGGGGAGGATGGCATGCCGAGGGATCAGCAAGGGAAGGGATCACCCAGGGATCACCAAGTGATCAGCAAGACTTCGGGGAGTTCAGTTGGTGCTAGGATAGGCTATACGCATCCCAAGTTGGTTTGTTGCTCTGTTGAGTTTGGATGCTTAGTCTTGTGGCGCGTCTCGCCTCGCACCTTTGAACATGTAGCGTTTGGATAATTTATGTGAAGATTTGCTGCATAGATGTGTCTCCATTTTTTGTCAAGAGCAGATGGAGCAGTTTTTGCAGCGTCTACTGATAGAAGTTGAAGGTCAACAAGTGTTTCTTTGTTTATAGACATGATAGACATGCTCAAACTAGCAGTTACAACAATATGGAAAGTACCATGATGCTATATATGAATTTATTAGTCATCATATATCGTAGCCAATGGAAATTCAACACTTGTTGTTGGGAGGAATAAGATTGCCATCAGCCATCACCCAGACCATCACACACCCATACCAAACCGACATAAAGCATTGTAAACACGACATGTTGATGCAACTATTCTTGTTGCTTCTATTCATTATATTAGTTATCATCCACTGTGAACTAAAAATCACATCCATTTTGATTCACCATGATCAACCAATATCAACCATGACCCTTCTTGGTTGCTTGCCATGATTCTTCCAGCTTGTGCCAGCCGTCAGGAGGAGGATTACGAAGAGGCCGCGGTGTTGAAGCGAAGGATCAAAGTCTTGGAGGAGCCACGGTTGCCGTGTCACATGCGTCGTGGGGTTGGCTGATGCGCATGTGGTTGGTCAGTGATGGATTTTCCTGGGAAACTCTGGCGAGGTTGATGAATGCTTCAAATATGGCGGCTTGTCCATGAATGGCGTACCCTTTTGATGGCAGTTTCCCCATGAATGATACCTTTCATTGATGGTTGGTGAAGGGTCGAAAACCCCAATCTAGGCCAAAGTGGTCTGAAAAAGTTGTATGTTCATCACTGTCACCATCTTCTGTGCCACAACTGCTGCTACTGGTGGGACCGCGGCTACAGCAACTAATACCACCACCACCACCACCACCACCACCACCACCGCTGCTGCAAATATGACTAACA
>VSDK01001837.1:647656-661011 GCA_009767595.1 Symbiodinium kawagutii | reverse complement strand
TAGTGAAAACCTAGTGAAAACCTAGTGAAAATCACCAGGTTTCTGAAAATCACAAAATGACAGACACAAGAAGCGTTTTACACGTTTGAAATTCACTGAAAGAAGCGTTTTGCAGTTTTTTTAGTGAAAATTAAGCGTTTTGCTAGTGAAAATCACACAAAATTCACCAGCTCCATAAACCTAGTGAAAACCTAGTGAAATTCCTAAACCTAGTGATAACCTAGTGAAATTCCTAAACCTAGTGATAACCTAGTGAAATTCCTAAACCTAGTGATAACCTAGTGAAATTCCTAAACCTAGTGATAACCTAGTGAAATTCCTAAACCTAGTGATAACCTAGTGAAATTCCTAAACCTAGTGATAACCTAGTGAAATTCCTAAACCTAGTGATAACCTAGTGAAATTCCTAAACCTAGTGATAACCTAGTGAAATTCCTAAACCTAGTGATAACCTAGTGAAATTCCTAAACCTAGTGATAACCTAGTGAAATTCCTAAACCTAGTGAAAACCTAGTGAAATTCCGAAACCTAGTGAAATTCCTAAACCTAGTGAAAACCTAGTGAAATTCCGAAACCTACTGAAATTCCTAAACCTAGTGAAATTCTAAAACTTAGTGAAAACCTAGTGAAAACCTAGTGAAAGCCTAATGAAAACCTAGTGAAATTCCTAAACCGAGTGAAAACCTAGTGAAAACCTAGTGAAATTCCGAAACCTAGTGACATTCCTAAACCTAGTGAAAACCTAGTGAAAGCCTAGTGAAAACCTAGTGAAAACCTAGTGAAAACCTAGTGAAAACCTAGTGAAATTCCTAAACCTAGTGATAACCTAGTGAAATTCCTAAACCTAGTGAAAACCTAGTGAAAATCCTTAACCTAGTGAAAGCCTAGTGAAAACCTAGTGAAAACCCTAGTGAAAACCTAGTGAAATTCCTAAACCTAGTGAAATGTGAAAACCACGTACCCAAGAGCAAAAGGAACAGGAAAACCAATGAGAAATCGAAAAAGGACAAAGACAAAGATGACAGCAAGAAGCAACACAAGATTGCTGATATCTTCAGCAAATCATGCTGCTGAGAAACAGGCACATGTGGAAAAGTGGAAAAACGATGTTTGGAGCAGTGTGCTCAGTTTGTAAGAAGCGTTTTGTAATTTTACCATGGATGTGTAAAACGCATGTTGTAAACCAACCCCCAACAAGTTCTGTCAAAACGCATGTTCGTTAAAAAAAATTAACAACTAAGCAACTCAACACAATCGTTTGTCCATGCTAAAGAGCCATGAATGAACCATGCATCATTTTGGTGGTTTTCAGCCATCCCCTTTGGTTTTTAGAGTTTTCGGGTACAGTGGTAACCCCCACTGAACCACTAAAACTTCGACTTTTTGCAGGGCATCAGACGTCCACTGGCGTATGATCACCGCCGTGGCGTCAGGATTCCTTGGGCCAAAGTGTCAAGTACGAGAGTCGCCAGGCGCCTATGTCGAGTTTGGATGGGCGGGGTCACGGGTCGACCGGTGGTGAAAAGGGACGGACCAACGCGTCCGGGACGTGCCGGGATTTGATGGGCGGTTGAACATATTGTCATCATGGTTGATTATAGCTATTTCATGCTATTTCAGTAGCAAATAGTGAGACACATTTTGGTTTCGACACTACGAAACATGTGTGAATGTTAGTTTTTACACTTGCTGTTGATGCCCTAATCAGTTGATATTCAGGGGACGATTGCCAAATAATGGTCGATAATGGTTCTAACACTAGTTTAAAATGGTTTTGGTCTTTGCAAAGCTAAGCCTAGAACTAAAACACTGCTCTTTGGATCATGATTTTGCTGTTTGAGGCTTCCATGCTGGATTTTGCCCTGAACGACCTTTACCCTCAATTGACTGTTGAGACTATTCAACCATTAACTATTCGGCTAGTTGCCGTTTTTTTCAACATTTTTCACAAGATTTGGAACGGTGGCTTTGTTTCACTAGCATATTTGTATCTGTTTTTCAGAGGGGTGAAGCAACCCACCAACCCACCAACCACCACCAACCAGAACCAGTCACAGGGTTGAACCCAACCACCCAGCAGTGACCACCCGAATGGCTTGGGACCCCGAGAGAACACCACGACGCGCCAGGTAGATCCCTCCTTGGCGCCGTCAGCCAGCGCAGAGCCGAACCCCACCTCAAGGCCCAAGCCGTTGAGTCAGTCCCTTGGTGCAGCAGCTGACCTTGGAGGGTGGATTGTGATGGCATATGGCCATGGGTCAATATGAACCAACCAACTAATGGGGATTTAACTCGTATTCTTCATATGACTCACATCAACCGCCGAGCAGTGAATTCCTTCTGTGGAGTTTCTGATGGCTAATCAGCTAGCCATGACCAAAATGGGGATTTATGACCAGCAATAATAAGGAAAACAATGATTAATGACAGGGGAACCAGGGGTACGGGGTTTTGACCCACACCCATACGGTGGTTTCTCAAGCCATAGGGAACCCTCAAAAATGGTTGGTTGATATGGTCTATGACTACAAATGGTTGATAAAGGATGATTTCGGGGTACCACCATTTTGAGAAACAGTCATATCTATGGTGATTTGATGAGGATTTTTTTTGGATTAATTTCTGACAAAACCAACCTGGAAGCTGACAAGCACCATTCTTTGATAGGTAAAGCCATTATAAATAGTGTTTTGTTTTTGCTTCCAGTTCAGTTTGCCGGAGTGAAGTAGAATGATTACTTTGAGTTTCCTTCATGGCTGTAATCAATGCTTCTTCATGGTTATAGACTATGGTAATGAAATGTTTGATAGTAATGACACATGACATGCTTACTTCATGGTTACTTGATAGCTGTGGTGAGTTGATGTTTTGATTAGTTTGTGGACAATGAATAGGTAAGTTCATAGTAGCCCATATACTTGATAGGGGTTGATCAATGACAAACAATGGTCAAATGATATGGCTCATATTTGAGTACGATGAATAATGTGTATGATGGTGTAAAACGGTTAGCAAGTGTTCATGCAAATGTTGGTTATATGATATGATCAATCCCAAACATGGTTGATAGTGGTGGAGTAATGTTTAACTCCTAATCAATGAAGGACACTGGGGGGTTCATAGTGATTAATGTTTGAAAACAATAACTGTTTAAATACTAATGCAAATGATATGGTAAACCGCGCTGAATTGATATGAATGGTTGGCAAATGGTCAATTAATACAAATGAATGTTGCTTGATAACGGTCAGCCATGGTGAATCAATTGAGTTTTGGTGCGGTAATGGTTACAATAATTTGTTGGCAATGGGGGTTTGGCCTGGTAATGGTTCATGATTGTCGCTTCTGGTCTGCAAACGTTGTGATCCCCACCACAAGTAATCTTTTTGTGGTCGGTAATCCACCTCCTTGTCCAACTTGGGGGCAGGAAACAAACATGGACGATGTGGGCTGGACCGCGACATGCCCATGTTGGGGTCTGGCCCGAGCCCCACAATGTGGTGTGCACGCATCGATTTGGAGCCATTCCAATGGAACCATAGTTATATGTTTTGCCAGTACTAGGGTAATGTGATACCATCAATTTAGGAAATGCAGTAGAATCTACTTAGCAGCGTTGGGTGTCTAGGCACCAGCAGGAGACACAGACACACAGCCAAGAATGGAAACATGGCATGTCCTTGAAATATTTTTGCACAAGTACTTTCCGCCAGTAGGAAGTGATGTCTGGAGGCCCCTTTGGCTTGGCCTGAGGAAAGAACATGGAGAGGATCTTTGGCAGATGCCATCGAAAGATTTGCGACTCGTTGAAGATGAACGCATCTTCATCGAAAGGCCCGGGCGAGTACGTAGTAGATCTTCGCTTGCGTATCGAATTATTAATCGGTATAGTAGTTAACTGCTTACTGATATGAGTTGAATATTTATTATTCATACTAAACTGGTAGATCATTAGTATTATTGGTGAGATGTTGATGGATACACACAATATGTATACTAATCATGTGGCTGTCGGTCAAAGGGCACCTGTACACTGCTTGTTTACATCTTGCCATGACCTTGGCACCAACTGTTGGGATGTCCATCCATAAACTCAGGAACATTGGTGGTGACTGGCACTGAAGATCGAGCTTTCACATATCACTGTGACCCATGACCTGCTCATGCTGGGCCAGAGACCATGGGAAGACCCCTAGAGGCCGAGACCCTATCCTCCCTTCGTTGCTTTTCAGTGGTCTCCAACGACGACACCTGGGTGAAATCCACAGTGGCATGCCCTGCTCACCAAGGTACTTGCGCAGTATGTCGTATGCCTGGCTTATGCGGATTACGTCATTACATTTGTATTTGATTATATTTGTATAGAACAGGTCGATTTTACATCATCAATCAAGTTGTTTACATTGTTTTTAGTCTTGAAGTTCAACCCTTGATCGAGTTTACCTCGACAGCTAGTGGGAGATACATTGCTAGTGGAGTTGGGTTTAGCAACAACTGGATATACCATTCTCATGCATTATCAACAATTACCTGATCCCCGACCATTATTAACTATGATCAATCATTCGCAAACGGTGCCAACCAATATCAGCCATTCTCAGGCATCATTATCAACTTATCAGCCATTCTTAGCCATCATGAACCATTCAACATCTCCCGGCTGATCGGTTGACCTACTACCCGTAGCCTCCCGGCCATGGCTGAAAACGGCGGCGAAACAGCCCGTCATGGCAGGTCCAAGTTGGCCATGCGACAGAAGGAGCGGCTAAGGGCACCTGCGGCCCCGGGAGTGGCGAAAAACGAAGGTGTGCTACTTGGTGGTTGCATTGGCTGGTTCTCAACTGGTTAGTATTGGATAATGGTTAACCATAGGGATTCTTAGAGGATGATAACCAACAATAGTGGTGAAACAACTACTGGTTCTGAAGCATTATTGGTGCCAAACCATTACTTTTCATGATTTTGACGATTCTCCCTAGTTGGTTCAACTGGTTGGTGGTTTGATTGACATGTTTAGTTTCCCAGATGTAACTGTTAACAAATGGTTTGTTGACAAGCCTGTTTTTTTTAATAGGGGTGGTTCAACTACCAACCAGTCAACCATTATTGGCGTTTCTCAAGCATTATTGGTTGGTTGGTGGTCAAAGATTCTGATGATTTTCCCTAGTTGGTGGTTTCAAACATTTTTCCCCAGATGTATATAATTGCTAACAAATGGTTAATGTTGAGGGTGGTCAATCAATCAACTTGGCTCAAATTGGTTGATCTAGTAGTTGTTAACAAATGGTTGGTCGACTTGCGCATATGAATTCAGCAATATGGGTGGTCCAGTCACCAACCAGATTAGCAACGCAAGGATAAGGGGCGCAATGTTCCAGTCATGTTCGGTTTTCCGGGTCGCCAGGGCGTCACGGACGACACAGTGCAGGGCGTACCTGCGTGGGCTTACAAGGAGCAGTGGTGGGAGCGAGGATGTGTTGATGGTCAACCTGGCGGTGGGAAGGAGGGGTTGGGAGCCAGGAGTTTCCATCTGGAGCCACAATTTTCTCGTAGTCATGCGCTGGGCAGGTGGTAGGACTCGGAAATGGTTTGGAAAGCTGGAAAAACAGCGACAATACACTCATCAAGAACGATACCCGATACATGACCAAACCTGAACAAAGATAATACACGTTCGAGCATGTTTTGATCCACGTTGGAATGTATTAGATGCGCAAGGTCGAGTGGGCGTTGGCCCAGAGGTTTTTTTCCAATAGCTAGTACTGCTTGTTTACTAATGGCTATGGGTCAAGCAGTTAACCAAGCAATTTCATGGGGGATAATGACCAACCAAAATTGGGAAAACCATGGTTGACCCACTGCCATATATTGAAACACATTAACCAACAAGCAGTGCTAGCTATTCTAAAAAAATGAGTACGGCTTGGTCAATCTCCGATACACAGATGTGTTTACTCAAAATGAAAACATTGACCAGTGCTGTCCTCAACTGTGAGAACTATTCGATGCAATAAGTGATCCAATCTTATTGAATTGACACTATTTGATATTTAAGATCAACCAAGCAACTTATACAGATACATACAATAATAACTGGCCAAAAATTGGAGGATCCAATCATGTGTTTCATTGTCCAAAAGGGCAGATGCATCAGATGGTCATCCAGAACCCAGGGTCCAAGGCATCACCTTCGCTTCTTTGAAACGGCTGGCTCGACAGCTGGATGATCTGTGCGGCAATGCAACGCAGAAGCTGCGTAGCTTCAACACAAGGAGGTGTATATTGAGGAGCTTAAGCTTGAGTAGAACCAGGAGCTTCAACGGATGTGTTTCGAAACGGGTGCGAGCGCTATTCCATGATATCAAAAAAGAGGTTCTCATCAAAATCATTGGTAGGGATGTGGCATGGAGCTGAACTGAGAACAGACGGTAGGGTTGAATCCTTGAACACAAGATGTGGATTTCGGGGTCAAGCAAGCAGCATGCTGACACAAGTGAGGTGAACAAGCCATGTCGAGTATGCTAGGTTTGTGCGTGGATCAGTTCGCAACCTTGTTGAGGTTGAACAACACCAGTTTTGCCAAGCAAAGGTCCGCTCACACTTGTCAGATGCGTCTTGTCCATGGGGCGTGCTCGCTGTGACGAGTGATGGCGGAATTTAACTTTTTGAGGCCGGCTAAAGTTGGCCGCTTCCGCCATGCCAGCTATCTTATTCAACCCCCGGGTTATTGCTCAGACTCTGGTGATGGATGTTTTTTTCAACCACCAAGTGATTGTTGGGATGTTCAAACACACACACTGAATTTGGGGTAGTGATGAGTATGCACGAAACATTATTACTGTAAACAATCCGGCAGTGTTGGTACACTATTGTTACCAAATTGGTCGGTTAAGCATCCCACGAAGGACATCGAAGGACTGTTGTTTTTTTTACAGGAATGTTTACTGCGCATAAAGGTTCCTATCATTTCCGATCCACACAGCCACCTGAACACGGTGGTTTCTATATAATCAAATATAATTAAGCAACAGACGCTTGACAGATATCTGCCAGCAACAATATAATTAAAGGGAATCCACTTCGTTGTTTTTGTGATACACCTAGATAAATCACTGGGCGCTTGAGTGTCCTTCGTTCCTCCATTATAGAGCGTCAGTCAGATGCTCCGACAGCCTGTGCACATTTTGCTGAAGACCCGGCAGTAGACCTGGCAGTATCCTGGGGATTATCATCGACTGCCTAGCAACGGGGGATGGCACAAAGGCTTGCGAACACTCACAGAACGGCAAGTCGATGTCAGAGGTATTCCGCAGCAACATTCCGCGAACGGCTATGCTGTGTGATTTCTGTGAAGAACCAACACTTTTGAAGCAGATTTCATCAACAATGAACAGATCATCACTGATCAGAAGTGATCATAACAGATCTTGAAGCTGATCACAGCAGATCTACTCGATATTGATATGATGCATCGATTGATGAAGCCGAGTCCATCAGCTCGTTGCTTTGTCCATTGTGGTACCTGCCAACACCATCCAGCAGTGCACAGGCATAAACTTCATCCGGAAAGTTCATGTTGACCCACGATTTATGAGCAAAACATTCGATTACAAACCAACTGATCACCAACATAAGATAGGGAAACTCACATTTTTTGACAAAACCATAGCCATATGTATTATTGGTCATTCTCCGCTTTAAATCCTTGAACTGACCTATCTATTGACCATCCTAAAACCCCCATGGCCGTGGACCCCATGTCGACCCACCGCCGAAACTGCACTGCCAGTTCTGCTTGGGGCCTCGAGCTCAGTGATGCCTCCAAAGAGGAAATCTCCACGCAGGTGCGGAGCATCCTGTGGGGCCACGGCGAAGTGAAGGATGGTCGATCAATGCTCAATGGTTGGTGATGGTTGATGCATGTTGATGCTAAGCTTATATCCAATGGTTTCTCAAAATTTTATTGATGCTCATTGGACTCTTTCATGCCTCACTTTCCTGTTGTTGTTAGATGATTTAGGGGTCTCATATCCAATGCTAAGCTTGTGCTAAGCTAGATATCGGTGGTTCTCAAAATAGGAGACCCCCCAAATCATTTAAGGCAAGCCAGTTATAGTGAGGAACCAACCATTTTGGGGGTTTCCGATTTTGAGAAAACACCATATTATTGTTGATCAATGTTTTGTACTGGTTGAATAGGCGACAATAAGAACTATAGCCTTACACCAATCAATTAATGCCATCATTTACCGCTAGTGCTAAAAGGCTAATTGATGTCGATTGATGGCTGATCGCCTGAACACTGGTTGATGGCATTCGCAAGCTGGCTCGTTGGGACTTACGATGGTGAGCTGGGCCAACATCAGACCGCAAACATTAAAACATGTGATCCTTTGTGTGTGTGTGTGTGTGTTTGATCTGATGCACCATTGGTTATGGATACTTCAACTAAACAGACTGGATTGTTTATCCTCAGGTTGAACTTCGAGACTGCAAATACAGATTTCTAGAAGACGGCCGTTGGGTGGTGACCGCTGGGGCTCAATTTAATCGCAGCTCGAAATGTGGTTTATGATTGGATCATTGGAACACCTTGTCATCAGGGTCCCTTGATCTCTGGTCCCTGACGAAGTCAAGTTTCACGACAGTTCAAGGCATAGCCCATAGCTTTGTTCAAAGGTGATGGGTACCCCCAGCCATCCGAAATTGGTCGTTTTGGGAATGGAACCCACTAAAGTTGAGGTTTGAACTCCGTGAACAAAATCATTTGAAGGGCATCCCAGAAAATCCAAAATTCTGGAGACGAGTAATCACTTGCCAGATAAGCAGATGGCTTGAGGATATGCATCAGATGGACAAAGTAAGAAACTTGAAATGAGAAATTAGGTTTTTCTACCTCGCAGTGCTTAGGCCAGGGCTCCAAGTGGACTGCAAGAATGAACAAGTGACACGATGGTTTCATGGGAAGTACCAGCAGCTGCAATAGTAGTTGTTACTAGTAAGTCGTAGTATAGTAGCAGTAACAACAGGAGTAGTGATGAGTAGCAGTAGTCTTTGTCGTTTTTCTGATGTTGTTTGCTACTAAGTACTACTACTGCTACTCATTACCTGTGTTTTGCTACATGTCTTATGTTGTTTGCTACTGCAAAGCAGTAGCCCCTTCGTTATTTTGTGACGCGCATCCAGGCCAATTCGCTGGGGCGGAAGGATGTGGAGGAATACATCAAGGTGTCGACGACGCGGGCGCATGGGGATGATCCACTAGCGAAGGAACTAGCTAATCCACTCACTCACCAGTGGAAACATTGTGTGGATGAATTAGTTGGTCTTTACTCATTTGATTACTTAGAATTTGGAGTGCTTGCAAAAATGAGGCGTGGTCCAGAAATGACGTGCACCCATTTCTGGTTGGTTTCCCTGTAGAAGAATGACCGATCTGGGGATGGTTGGAGGTATCACCATTTATGGATACATCCGTATCTAGAATCTAGACATGTCCTGCTTGCTATTGAGGCAACAAATTTCACCCACCCTGTCAGGACTCTGATCTGCGAAAGTTGAAGCACAACAGCCTCTTGCCAAAGGACAGGAAGCTGCGAAGCAGCCTGCGCTGCTACCGTAGGGCACTGGCTGGGCACGGGCTGGACATTCAGGGCACGGGTCTTGGGACTTGTGACAGATTGTGATCATCTATGATCATAGATTCAAGAAAGG
Organism: Symbiodinium kawagutii; assembly: GCA_009767595.1. Lineage (NCBI taxonomy): Eukaryota > Dinophyceae > Suessiales > Symbiodiniaceae > Symbiodinium > Symbiodinium kawagutii. The sequence continues at coordinate 651,297 of VSDK01001837.1, read as the reverse complement.
ATATAGTGTATTTGCATAGTATATAATATTATGTATCTTTGTCCATTTGTCGTTGTATATCACCTTGACAATAGTTAACGAAATCGCAAGTTCATTTCACAACAACTAGTGTAGACTTTAGCAGATGTTGTGAGTCTCTCAGGGTTGGCGTGCCTCTATTTGCAAGGGAATGCTAGACGCCTCCCTATTTGGGCCGTTTGGTGCAATAAAATCTTTGCATCGCCTCGATCCGGATCGGCCGAGCACCAAAAAACATTCCCAATTCAACCATTGATTGATCGACCATTGATTCACTATGATCATGATAGTTAGTGAGCACTTATATCCATGATCATAGTGAATCAATGGTTGATTCATAGTGGAATATCCACGGTCAGTGATCATTCCCAATTTGCTACAAAAAAAAGTCTGGATTTCATCCTGGCTTCAGCACTAGGAGCTTGCTCGGATGAACTCTGGCACCGTGCCGCCGGGACCCCCATGGTAGTGACGACGCATCGGTGAATTTTTGCCTTGGATGGGACTGTCATTGTAGGGAGAAGGGGATAGTGTTGGTTGTGAGCACTTGAAGGGGTTGTTTAAGGGATGAACCGCAGGGGTTATTCTTGACCACTAGGGTAGAGTGACTTGATACTAGTCCGTGGTTGATGCATGATCCAGGATTGTGCCTTAACCATCAGGGTTTTGGGACGCGATTCTTCATGTTCCTTATCAGTATGGATGGCTTCCCAGGGCTGGCAATGGTTTCTTACGGGTAGCCTTTATGGATGGTTGCCTCTTCTGCTTTTTTGTTGGCAAAAAGGTGATGATTGGTCTCATAATGATGGCCAATGGGCAACCAGAGGGGTTGCTTTCAAACATCAAGAAACTTTTTTTTGATTAGGGCTGGAATTACCGCCGGTTATTCGTTGGCAACCAATGATTGTTAGACTCGTGGTGAATGATGACTACTCTGAACCATTTGCCAAGGAGTTAAAACCTTGACTATCATGTTAGGGTTGATTTTCCATCATCATGTAGCTGTTACACTATCACCGTGAATAGTGTTGGTTGTTTTGAACCATCAACAGATAGCGCTTGGACTGCCATGGAGGTTATTGTGCGTGACACGAACACATGGTAGATGCTTGCCAGGCCACCTTGTATGCTTTTTGTTTTTTGCGAAGGATGCCAAGAGGTTCACAATGGTTGTTGGCAAGGTTCACTGGTCTACAATTGACAGCTGCTGATGATCAACTGTCGACCCGTTTCCGCTGATGATGGGTAGTAGTTTCTTGCTGCGTAATGGTTGTAAAGTCTCATTAACCAATCATCATACATGATTTTGGTATCTAAATTTAATAGCTGGTTAACCCATCAACAATGGTTAATTAATGATTGTGAATTTTAGTTGTTACTGGTTATTGATTGGTCAGTACTTGTTCATCATGGATGGCTTATATCAACTGCTCAGCACTGATACTGTTCAACGTGGATCAAGAATATGCATGATTGTCATTGATTGACTTTTATTTTTTGGAGTTGAGTCTAGGTTGGGTTTGGGAGCCTGGTCACCATGAACCATTCCAATTGCTCGCAGGGTGCCTACCTGGACCCCGGAATCCGGGGAACTGAAATAAGCCGCAAGATGATGTTGCCGGGCCAGAACCGGTACCCAAATGGCTGCAGAAACGAACCATGAAGATGTCCACTGGTGGTACCATCGTGGTGCTACCCAGCCATTGTATTGGTGGTCGCAGTGGTCGCAGAGGTCGCTTTGCGCCCAAGCAACCTTTGGTGTTGAAAGCTTCAGCCAACAGCTGGTGCTGTTCGGGATTCCATTGATTTCGAGAATACTTGATATGAGTGAATTTGAATTGTAGAATCCCTGAGTATCTAATTCAGAATTAGTTTATCAATGTTGATCCCTTCCACCCCACATGACCCCCACAAACCAAGGTGTCTGGGAGAACCTGAAGGGGAAACCCTTTCGGAGCTCGGTGGTTTTGTTGCGCTGTCCGAACGCGCACCGTTCCCAGGGCCGGGCAGTACCTAGTGCAAATGCAAAAGGCGTGGTCCGACGGAGCCCTGGGGGGTAGAAAGCATAGGGCGATGGTTCACAACCAAGTGCCACCACTAGTTGTAGCATGCGAATAATGGTGAATACGTAGTTAATGATATATAGTTGATAGACGTGAATAGCAAGTTGTCATCATGATTGATGCTTAGATGATGGTCGATGCTCAAGTTGAGGTTCATTGGTAGCGAATGGTGGGTGAATTGACGGTTCATGGTTTTAGTGGTGAACTAGCGGCAAGTAGTGGGGCTTAATTAGCAAGAGATCCAGCTGTACCACCGGATCCAGCTGGTGAACCACCAGCTGGCGCGGTCGATCAACAGCTGGAGCTTCGGGCAAAACTAAGCTGGTTGGTGGTTTCAAACATTTGTTATTTTCCCTAGTAGTTATTAACAATTGGTTGGTTGACTAATATTGTTCATAGGGGTTGAAACCACCAACCAGTAAGTCAAGCATTCAAGCAGCATATGACGCGCTCGACTGAGCAGGCAAGACCAAGCGACCAGCCAACCAAGTTGGACCAACTGACAAGTCAACACCTGGCAACGGTGGAGTGAAACTAAGCCATAGGTACACGTGCTGCGCAACGCATCATGGGGCCGCAGTCAACCCCACGTCAGATCCAAGACGTCCAGTTGCTGTTTGCTGGTGTTTTCTGAGACGAAGCTACACAAAAATCATGTTTGGATCCCGTGCTTGTGAAATCTTGTTGAATAGGTGTTTTGATCATCAAAAAAGGTTGCGACCTTGAGCACTTGACCGGATCAAAAAACACGGTAGATAAATCTCAGAAAAGAACAAGAGATTGAAGAGGGAAACCAGATGATTGATTGCAGTCTATCACAATCTATAGTGGCAACGGCCATGAGCCAAGCAGCAATAAAGAGGACGACACCTGCTTGTTTGGGATGTTTTTCTCATTGCTCAACTAATAAACACACGCGACTGCATGTACAACTTGTATTTCAGCCAACTGTGAAACACCCAATTTGATCAGACAATATTCCGCAATGATTAACCACCATTAACCATCACCGAGATGCACAATGTATGGTATACTTACCATTACTTTCCTACATTTGTGTCAGTTTACAGGTAAATATTGTTTTTTCAAATACATGGAGTATTTGAGTCATGATAAGCATCATTCGCCATCATAATGAACCATTATCAACCACCATCAGTAAATAACATGAACCACCATTAAGCACCATTATTCACCATGAAGCACCGTTATTCACCATCAGGATTTGCATCGTGGACTGCTCAACAGGTGGCCGACATCACACAACCCACGAAGTCGGGGAGCTCGGGGATCGCGTCGGGGATCGGGTCGTGTCGGTACATTCAGCAGATCCAGGCTGTACCTCCCAGGGATTCATGCGACGGGTCGATCAGCAGAGGTCGCCAAGTTTCAGGGATTTGTTTGAAGGTTGCAGAACACCATGGCCGGATCCCAGCTTTCCCAAGATCGCGAGCTGGGAGAGCTGGGATAGTATCGCCATGGCTGTTGACGCTCCTGAATAGCTGTGATGTTCCATGTTGTTGTTGTTGTTGTTGTTGTTGTTGTTGTTGTTGTTGTTGT
>VSDK01001837.1:619129-647500 GCA_009767595.1 Symbiodinium kawagutii | reverse complement strand
GTTGTGGTTGTGGTGGTTGTTGTTGTTGTGGTGGTTGTTGTTGTTGTGGTGGTGGTTGTTGTGGTTGTGGTTGTGGTTGTGGTGGTTGTTGTTGTGGTTGTGGTTGTTGTGGTTGTGCTGGTGGTTGTTGTGGTTGTGGTTGTTGTGGTTGTGGTTGTGGTGGTGGTTGTTGTTGTGGTGGTTGTTGTTGTGGTTGTGGTTGTGGTTGTGGTTGTGGTTGTGGTGGTTGTTGTTGTGGTGGTTGTTGTGGTTGTGGTTGTGGTGGTTGTTGTTGTGGTGGTGGTTGTTGTGGTTGTTATTGCTGTTGCTGTTGTGGTTGTTTTTTTCAATTCTCCCTTTCTTGAGCGTCAGCAATCCAGCTCACCACATGCTTCGTTCTGGAACACACTATATAAATGACCCAAGTGCTTGGAGGTCACCTAGTCTCATGGTGGGATATCCTCAAGGATAGGACTAGCCATGCCATGGTGTTGGCCCGTGGCCCCAACGAACTCAAAGATGACCTTCGATCGATCCTGGTGCATCATGCTGCTTAGGGATGGACGAATTCATGGTTGTTTGGCTACTGATGGACGTATATCTCATAGTTACAGTTTTGTGCATGCGTAAATGCATACAGATAATATCAATTGTTGGCAAAACTATATGGTAGCACGCATTAGAATACATTTAGTATGGTAGTACACATATCATCAGATTGATTCAGGGATATCATCAGTCTTATTGTTATATATACCTGGACCCGTAATTAGCTTTTCTTCTTGGGGGATTAACACCCATAATTTTTGGACTCTTGTCAAGGGAAGTCATTGAGGGTCAAGGTACTGTTAAATAAGCGTTTCGGTCCTCCAGGCGTGCCAACCCAATGAGCTCCAACCCCCAACCAATGAGCTCCAAAAGCCAGCTAAACACTAGTTGGTGCATGGTTGGCTGACCAGGTGGGTATTCTGACTGGCTGCTGATTGGGAAGGAGCTCAGAAGCCAGGGCTATTCCTATGGCCCTGTAAAGGGGGAGATGAGGAGCTATGTTGTGCTAGCGCTAGTGCTTCCCCCTGACATCGCTGGGAGCTACCCGGAGTGGCACAAAATGGTAGCTTGGTGCCTTAGCTCAGGAGCTACCATTTGGTTAGCATGGGCCAGGAGTGGAACCAGGAGTGGAACCAGAAGTGGAACCAGGAGTGGAACCAGGAGCCTATGGATGCGTTCACCAGTCCACCCGTGCTGACTTTCTCAGGTTCCAAGACGACTTCGACGGCGGAAAGTGGCGCTTGCTGTCTCTTGACCTGGCAGCGGGCGATCAAAAGTTCAAGGCGCTGTCGTGATGCCGGCAATACGGGAGGTCGCCACTGGGTTGGTCTTCTTGTTGTGGTTGTTGTTGTTGTTGTTGTTGGTGGTGGTGGTGGTGGTGGTAGTGGTGGTGTTTGTTCTTGTTCTTGTTCTTGTTCTTGTTCTTGTTCTTGTTCTTGTTCTTGTTCTTGTTCTTGTTCTTGTTCTTCTTCTTGTTGTTGTTGTTGTTGTTGTTGTTGTTGTTGTTGTTGTTGTTGTTGTTGGTGGTGGTGGTGGTGGTGGTGGTGGTGGTGGTGGTTGGTTCTGTTCGTGTTTGCTTTCTGGATGTTGTTGGGGTTGTTGACTGTTCGTGGCTGTTGTTGATTGCGCTTGATTGTTGGTGATTGTTGGTGATTGTTCTTGCTTGTTGTTCGTGGTTGCGGTTGGATGCTGGTTGTTGTGGATGGTTGTTTTGTTGATTGTTGGATTTTGTTATATTATATTTTCGACCAAGATATTGAATTTGGATCTTTTTTGGTCGTTCGAAGGTCGGCTGACTATATATGTGACCATTTTCAGACCAGGCTATATTCCACACAAATGGAAGCCTGCAACTTCCCTGTTTCAACCCCTCTTCCGTTCATCAGGGAATTCATGCAATACACAACACATGTGGTTCAGGGGAACTAGTTTTCATGTTTAAGAATATTCAAAGATTGATTGATCATCATGAATTGCATGCTGCATTTATGCTTAATCAAGGTGGTTGATTAACTGACCTTTGATTCTCAACTGACCGAACCAGTTAAGTACTATACCATATCAAAAGCATTTGGTGCCAATAGTGATGAAATATTGATGCCACCACTAATCACCAAACCAGTTTGTTAATCAAGTGCCCACCAACCATGAATTTAAGTATATCAAGCATATTACATAACCATTATTTTTCATTATTAACCATTCTCAACCATTCTCAATCATAATCAATTGTTATCAACCATTATCAATCATTCCTCTCATCAACCATGGTCTATCATTACTATTAGCCGTTATCAACCATCATTAACCATTCTCAATCATGACTATTATAAACTGTTATCAATCATTATCAACCATTTTTAACCGTTATCAACACATGAATCACCCGCTGTGATAGCTACAGGTTGATTCATGGTCCCAAGTTGGATTAGTGCGCCAAACGGCAGCTCTGAACGGCCGCGCCTCCAGGGCATTGAGTTTGACTCTGTGAAGGCCTTGGGCGTGAACTTGCCGTGTCTTGGCGGGGCAGCTGGGTTGGATGGGTGGCTGGGTTGGTTGAATGGATGGCTGGAAGGGTGGGTGGATGGGTTGGTTGGATGGGTGGATGGACGGATAGATTGGTTGGATGGATGGGTTGGGTGGGTGGGTTGGTTGGATGGATGGATTGGTTGGATGGATGGGTTGGATGGATGGGTTGGGTGGACGGGTTGGTTGGATGGTCAATAGGCTTTAATGAGCCTTTAAGTATAACAATGAACCACCTATAACCACAAATAAGCATTCAACCCATAAGCCTATTAGCCACAAAGGTTGGGATAGAAACAACAATAAGTGATTGATTCGTTGGTCCGTTGGTTGGTTTGCTATTTCCGGGCTCGGTGAGTACATTTTTGTGAGCAACGAACAGTTGGGAAGTGCAGTTGCAATCCTAGTTGATGAGCTCGTTGCTTCTTAAGCACCATAAACCCACACCCTTAGCCATCACTACAATGAACCGTGTTTGATCATCCCTGACAATCACTTACTGTACAATCAATTGACACATTCAGCTATATATTAATATGATACATTGACCATATATGAAAAACTGCAATCGTACTAGTACATTCTGTTTCATATTATTATTATGTTTATATATATATATATACATATGTGGTAAATATCTTTTGTTGAAAAGACCATTGAATTGACTATATTGACCATATATTTATTGACCATGTAGTTGTTGACCATATATGTGAGCCCTATATTTGAAGCATATATCCTATTTGCACCAGCATAACCGTCACACCTTAAAACCCATCATCCGCAGTGCCCGGCAGTCGTGGCAGTCGCCTCCCAGGCCGGGCACCAAGTTGTTGCTGTACTCAACGGCCAAGGAACCTTTGCGCCGGGCTGCCCATGGGAAGGGGGGGTGATGCTGGCCGAAATAGGAGGAATGGGATCTCAACTTGGTGGGCGAATGGTTGGATGATGCTGGGTGAATGATCAGATTGTGGTGAATGGTTGGATAGTAACTAATGAAAAGCAACAGGAGTGCGGAAATATGCTCCGAACATCGGGGGTATGGAACATTGGGGATATTATGATCATGATGGTTGATATAAATGGTTGCTAGTGATGATGATGATGATGATGATGATGATGATGATGATGATGATGATGATGATCATACAGTCCTTCCCGCTGTTTTTGTTTCTTGATTATGCACCAACTATTGTTGGTCAGCACAACCAACACCCATCCGTTTGGTTGATGCTGGCACCAGTGTCAGAAGTGATAACATCTATCATGGACCTAGACTGACATGCTTGAATTGTGGATCGGCTAGCAATGGCCTTTATACACCGTGCTTGCTTAATCATCATCATCATCATCATCATCATCATCATCATCATCATCATCATCATCATCATCATCATCATCATCATCATCATCATCATCATCCGCAGAGACTCCATGGTCCCCGGCCACGGTCAGTCTGTAAAGGAAACTGGGTCAATGTCGAAGACAGGTTCGACTCAATATACGTCTAAACAAATTCCATTTTTGATGATATTGGTGCTTTGTTGAGACATTGTGCTTTCATATCAGACATGTTTAACAATATGAAGAATTCCATGATCTTCCATTTTTCCCCGTGGGATAAAACCATCATTTCGAGACAGATTGCACCTATTGAGAGTTCATGGTCCCTTGATTTTCTCATGAACTCCTTGGTGTATCCCCAGCCGCTGCAACTTGGTTCTTCTACGAGCTGATCGCCCGATGAGGTGTTCAAAATGGCCATCTCCTCCTGGTGCCCAATGCCGTGCAGGTGCCATGTTGCTGGCTGGTGGGAGGAAGCGAGGCCAGGAGCCAAGGGTATACCCTTCTACTGGGGGAGCCAACAAGCTACCAGGAGTACGAAAATGGTAGGTTGGTGTTTTTGAATATGATATTGCCTCATAGTTGGGATCGCTGGCTGATTATCCTAAAAAACTGTTGCAAAGGGGATTAAACCACCAACCAGAGATATTCCTGGTTTGACCATCCTGGTGTACAATCCGATTGCATCACCCATTTGACGCTTGCCAAAATAGCGGTACCCCAAAAACCATTGGTTTATGATAGATTTCCATGATAAATGGCCATATTGGTGCTCAATAATTTTGGCACATAGCCATTTGAATCGGAATGACTATGGAACTCAATTTTAGATACCAGACCTCAGATCAAAGCTTAACCCCAGATACGCCATGTTGCTGGTATATCTACCTACAAAGATGGCTCATGAATCTTGGTAAACAATGGAAAACATGCCATACATGGAGTACCTGGGTCTAAGCATCACTGGGCATCATGATGAATCTTTATCAAGCACCATTATCAAGCACCATTATCAACCACCATCATTGATTTTCGTCACTAACCACCACCACAATATCAACCACCATCATTGATCTTCATCATCAACCGCCACCAAGCAGCATCATTTGGCACCATGGTTCACCAGTTGCCATCACCAAGCACCATTCACCTTGAAACCCGTGGCCCGGTTGATGGCTCGACCAGCAAGATCCCAACGAAGCTTGGGCAGCCTGGGTAGGTCGTGGGCGGCTATGTGGAACAGCTCGTAGCTTCCTGGAAGGCGGGTTGTTCATGACGAGCTCCGAGATGCTTGCGTGATTTTTTTGGTTGAAGTGATTGGTTTGAGATGTTTTTTTGGGAGATTTGTTTAGAATTCATCAAATGTGTAAGTGATTTTTTAGGATATTTGTGTTTAATCATGTGCAAGTGATTGGTTCAAGTATTCTTTTCTGATGTTTTGAGATCATTTCGGACTGTTTTAGATGATAGATTCTGGTGATTTATGACCTCTCATGGATAGTTAATGTTCTTCTAGTGAGACATGATCTCATACTTAAGCTAGGTTTCTTTCCCATAGGGAATAGTCAATGACTATGAGATCATAGTTATGTTTTTTTTTCTGGTGATTCATGTTTCCCTTCGTTCGTTGTCCAGTTGACAGGCAGACAAGGAAGTCAAAGAAACCCGGCTTTTGTGGAGGCCAGGCACGCGCATCTCTCCCCGAAATCGCGTAGCACTGTGATGTTTGTTTTAGTGATCAAGCATTAGCTGAAAAATTTGGGGCTAGAACCATTGACATATGATTTTTAATCATTGAATCATCGGAGATAATTAATCATCAACAATAATGGTTAGACAACTACTGGCTGGTGGTTTTTAAACAGTGTTTTAGTGAATCAACCAACCATTTGTTAATATTTGGAAACACATGTTCAAAGCCAATTATGATCTGGCTGGTGATTTTGATTACAAATATTGTTGTGAAGCGGATTATAGTGGTTGATAAAAGGGGATGATGACCAACAATGAGCAACTACTGGTTGGTGGTCTCGATCATTTTCTTTGTTCACCCATACTCGACAAACGGTTGATTGATTGACCAATATTGTCCAGAAGGATTGAAACCACAAACCTTGTCCATAGTTATCCACAATAATAGGCAACACATATATTCAGTAAACTAACTATAGAACTATCAACCAACAAATTTCTTGGGTTGAACTTAAAATACCACAGCCTGTAGATTAACCCCGCTTTGCAACCCAACACGAGCAGTGCCTGGGGAAACCAAGGTTCCAAGGTTCCCGGAACCCGTGTCCGCCAAGAATTTTCTCGGAAGATAGTTGTACCACCCCCTGCTTCTAGAGATTGAAACCCAAAAGCATCCTGCTGTTGGGAATAATCGATCAAGACCATTATGCCAACGGCAAATGGTTAAAGATGTGCTCATCCAAAAACTTGAAGTTACTGCCAAAAGTGATGGGTTTCTTAATAATGAAGTTCAACATTTCCAGGACAAGTTGAGCTCCGCGATGAATTCATGCCAACCCGCACACATACACACATATGCATTTGATAATTTGTTGGAAAAGTTGCCGTACTGAAACCAGTACGTTTTGGTTTTATTCGGTCTTAATGCTTTTTCATTTGAAATCACCATCCATGTTTTGAAGTTTGAGCTATCATAAGAAACACCCCTCATAAACATGAAGATCCGGAACTCCAAGTAGCTATCTTTCTTGTTTTGAATCTGCTGCTAAATGTTTTTTTTCATATGAAACTACCATCCATGCTCTTCACTTGCGCACCGTTGCGCCACCGTTGCATCGGTGCCCAACCAGGACGGACGGCATCAAGAAACACGCGGAGGGCGAAGGCGCCCCGCCATGGGTGGACTTCGACCCCAAGAAGGCGCGCAGAGGGATTGCCTGATCATTCAGAAACCACAATCAGGCAGCGGTGGATGGTCAGATTTTCAAAGTCCACAAATGGCCTACCCCAAACCATTTCCACATGGTTCTTGTTACGGAAACAAAAGTGATTCAACACATTTGTATCGGTGTCCCTTGCCATTGGGCATCAGCTCCCATCACTACCTAGCCGTGAAATGCTGCTAATTACTGACCATCACCAGGAATTTTCACTCTCATTGTTCATGTCCGTTATGCCCACGTAGCCATCCTGTGGTTTATCTTGCTATACATCATGTGTACGAACCATTTTCGATGGTTTACAACAATCAAGCATCATTCTGTGCAATTTAAAACGAGGTCACCCGACCTCACTTGGAATTAACGACCTAGCCGTCAGAAATTAAATTCAACTAAGGATAGCATTTAAAAAATCCCATATACACATACAAACAGAGACATATGACGGTTTTTCTTCATGTACTTATTTATTTTAATGTACTTATAACTAATTAAATTTAAACATACATAATTTTGTTTTTATCTACATCAAATAAAAATACCTTTATATCAATATATATATATACATACAAATACAAAAACACATATCAATGTATGCGTGTGCGTTTGGGTATTTGTATTTAGTGAGCCCGCAGCAGGGCAGGATTGATAGGGAGGCAGGGGGGAATTGAACCCGCGCGCGCTGACCAACAGGGAGGCTGAGAGGCGTGCCGAAAAAACATAGTGGAAGAGAAAGCGGGGGCAGGAAGACTAGGCAAGAGCAGGGATATGGGCAGATTTCTTGGGCAAATAGGCGCGGCAGCCATTGAGAGGCAGGCGGCGGCAAAAATCTTCCTACGGCGCTGCCGTAGGAAAAATCGTTTTTGGCGTTGTTGGGGCTTTCGGCTGGCTAAAACCTACGTTTCTGGGCTCTGTAGGGACCTTTGCGCTAGCAAAACGGTGCTGCGGGCAAGTTTGGCAGTAGGAGTTTGGCCGCGGAAGTTCCCATCAGCAATGTCGATTTGCTTCTCTTGGCTGCCTTGGGTCGGGAAGCCATTGGTTTTGGACGCAGTTGCGGCCTGTGGTTGGTTGAAACTTGCGTTTCCTTGTCCCATGAAGACCTTTGCGCAAGCAAAACGGTGCTGCTGGCAAGTTTGGCAGTAGGAATCTGGCCACGGCTCGCACTAGCACTGTCGATTTGCTTCTCTTGACTGCGTTGGTTTGGGGCGGCAATTGGTGGCAAAAACCTTCCTACCGCATTGCGTTAGGAGAAACCGTTTTCACAGCGGTTGGGGCTTCTGGACGGGTGAAACTTTGGTTCCGGGGTTCCGTAGCAAATTTTTCGCTGGCAAAACCTTGCTTTCGACAAGTTTGGCAGTTTCAGGTGGGATATGCAGGGTGTATGTGTAGGGGGGTTAGAACTGAGCAATTTGCTACAGTTATTGGTGAAAAAGCGCCGGGCAATTCGAACATTTCGTGGTTGATGCCTACGCTAGCTTCACGCCAGCAACCCAATCGACCCCAAATAATTTCGTAAATTCCAGCGACCTCATTAATTTCGGTTTTTGAATTACCAAATTAAAGGACGACCCGCGAAATAATTTAATTTGCCCAGATCATTGCATACTGAGTGCGTTCTGCTGAATATATTTGTCAGCCTTCGTTATTTATCATTATGCAAGTTTCTCCATTATTTTCCCATGATAATAGTCATCCAACCAGTGTCAAACCATTCATGATTGAAGTTTATCATGATTGATAAATCTGATTTATTAACAAGATCATTAAATCATATTGAAGTTTTGTTTATCAATCACATCATGTTAATTATCCCGACAGAATTGCAGCTGTCATTCAGGCTCCACGCGGCACATCCCATCGAAAACAGTTCGACGAGGACACGCTGGGCCAGTGACCTTACTGGCTGTCGTGGTTGTGCCCATGACTTTGGCGGACTTACAAACAAAGACTGGTTGGATCTGGTTGGTGGTTTTGAACATTCTTTTAATTTTCCCCAATACTAATCAAGGGCTGGTTGGTTGACTAATATTTTTCATACGGGTTAAAACCACCAAGCAGATCAAGCAGAAGAGATAGAGAGAGATATAAAGCAGAGGGGGATGGATAGACGCAGAGATAGATATAGGTAGATGTAACAACCAGATAGACATACACTGATATTTATATAGCAGTGATTTTTGGTGGTTTCCGAACAAACTTGACCGGGGTACATACTTATATCTATGCTTACAATATGGGGGTTTCTCAGAATAAGGAACCCCCAAAATGGTTGGTTTATTGCTATAAATGCTTAATGGATGGAATTGAATCATTTGAGTTTTGAGAAACACCCATATGTTTACATATATTGTATGGTGGTTTAACAAATAGGGGACCACCGAACTCATCCTTGTTTAATCATTTTCAGAGTACTGTGCCATTCATAACTTTGCGGATACCCTCAATCTCAGAAACTTCAATCTACATAGAAGTAAATCTATCTATACATGTTTTCTATTTACGTGTATAAACAATTCATATATCACACATGATTCTCATAATTCACTTGTGTATCTATATTGATTGGCGGTTTCAAACATCTTTTATTTTCCCCAGTAATCATTAACAACTCGCTGGTTGACTCATATTTTTCATAGGGGTGGTTCAACCACCAACCAGGTTAGGTTATAATCCCTACAACTGGTAGTTAACCCCAATTAAATGAGTTATAAACCAACTAAGCTAAGTGGTGAAACAGGGCCCACCAACCAGTAGAATATGTTAGACGTGACCATGCACGTGCTGGAGCGGCTCGAGGAGAGGGCCCAGTGGCGCCAAGGAAAAGCTGCTGTGGCCATCAGCAGCCTTGACGTGTTTTGCATCCCGGGACTCACCAAGCGGTTTCCATGAAGATATCGCATCCGGGTTATAAAGGTATGTAAGCACATGTATGGATATAATAAGTTTATATTCATGGAGATATATTTTTATATATAAGTATAATATGTTATTTACAGATATTGAGTTGTTTTTTGATTGATTTTTTGTAGACGCATGCAAAATTGATTTACTGTATGCAATCAAGACAATTCACTTTGATAAGCGGAGGGAAGCTGTGGATGTTGTCCGAGCATTTTGGTATGATATTCTAGTCACAGTTGTTGATCTTTCCTATGATTCAAAGTTTTAACAAATCGCAACCTGTTCCATCCACAAATGGTAGTTTTGCTCAAGGAAGACATGGGGTGATGCCATGGGGTTTGGACGTGGACATTTCATGCTGGGCCAGCTGTGCCCGGAGGTTTTTGGGTCATGGCAAACTGCCCATCCTGAAACTGCGTTGCAGTTTCCCATTTCAGCGGATACCAACTGTCTAAGCAATTTCCCAAAGACAGGTATAGTAGTGAACTGATCCCAACAGCGAAAGATTATGCTGTTCATCGGATGACCAGCTACCCTTGATCCGGGGCCCCAGAGAATCAAATTGAATCCAAATGCTTGTTTGGCGAGACCTGATTGCTCACTTGTGTTCTCTTAGAATGGGGGCACCCCGGAATCATGCAAAATTCATATCAATCATAAACCATCCGTTTTTGGGGGTGCCCAATTTTAAGAAATTTTATTAATGACATTATGACGACTATGTTCATACAATGACACTGCATGTTAATATAATATACATATATATATATATATTTATTATTTATTTATATACACATATCACTATGATCATTTTTAATCAATCACCTACCCATCTCATATAACTATGCTTGCTATTATAAGTGCCAATAAACCACCATGTTCAATTTCAGCAACCCCCAAGGTGTCCCCGCAGCTGGTTGCATCCATGGCAGGCAGCGAAAACAAGGCCAGAGACGACGACGGGCCCAGGCCCCTTGGCGCCAGCCACAAGCCATGCCATGCCCCTATGGGCCGCCAGGGCACCTAAAGAAGGCAGCGTTTTAGGCTTCAAATTATGGGTTTTGACATGTTTTGACCTGTTTTGACCTAGGAAAATCATGGTTTCGGGGACCATTAGCTAATTCGCGAATATTTCTAAACCTCTTCTGACTGCATGTGCTTGCCCCAGGAACGCTGAGGACCAAGTGCCAAACCACTGTTCAAGCTTGTGAATCATAACATATTATATCCATATTATTGCAAATCATTGTCATCAAATTTTATCACTTGTATTAGCGGCTTAGCGAACACTCTTGAGAAGAGTAATTCGCTGGTTCAGCTGTGTCCTCGTGAATTTGTCAGCTGGACCCATGGCGGGTCAGATCAAGAACTGCATGGTTGGTTGAGATGGGTACTGGATGGCTGGTGAGCAGCAGTTTTTCCTCAGGTTTCAGAAGGAAGACTTTGGGGCGGCCGAGACTGCACAGGTCAAAACTCAGGCCTCGCAGCCCCGGATTTTGGTGACCTGCGGATGTGGTGAATGGCCATGGCGATGCGGTCAACAACGGAACCTCCATTGAAGGAATCCGTTGGGTGTACTCCATGGGTGTGCCCATCAATTTTGACCCTCAATTCTGCGATGAATATTGGTCATGGTAAGAGTAACAAAAATATAAGTGATATCTCAAGATTGAAGGGTCAAGGATCGCTGTTACCAGGATGTGCGAGGCGCGAGGTACCACGCATTTGGGTTCACCATCTACAAATGAAGCCCTGTGTTTGAGAACGAGGCAGTTTGGCCACTGACTTTGAGCATCTCAGGTCGCCACTCTGTGAAGTTTGGGTTGGTGCCTTTGTTGCCTTTGTGATGATGTCTCAACTATGTTTGCCATGAATTGGAGGTAGTTACATGTACAATTACCCCAATCTATCCAAACAATGGACATCAATCATTGAATCCACCCATGTTTTTTTCCAGGCACATGTTGGTTTGTGATGGCCAATGGCCGCTTATAAGCCACCAAAACCATGATGGTAAATGCTTAAGAATGGCTAATCACTGGTTGCTGTTGCCTAACCAGTCGCCATTGTTAAGCACTACTAACCGGTGATTGGCCATTAACCGAACTGGCCGAAGTGGGCACCGCTGCGTAGCCCGCGCCCCCCCCCCGCCATTAACCTAACTGGTCCGAGGTGGAACCATGACACGGCACTGCTGCAGCAAGGTCTCCAGCAATGCCTTTGCGCAAGACCAAAGCCAGAAGGGCAAAGGTGGCAAGGGCGAAGGCTCGACCAGCTCGGTCCTAGGGTCATCTAGGGTCATCATCAGCCTCGTTGATCATGCTCCCTGCGGGGTCATCAGCTGCAGCATAGTTGGTCACGATGTCAACTACCATCCATGAACTTGTGAACTTGATTTTAAGGTTTCAGGTGGATAGATCCTCCATATTTTCCAAACACAACTATGTACACAATGGATCAAACAATGGTATGATCCATGAAACCTCCAACCAGCAACGGCCAAAGGGATCGCATTTGACGACGCCAGGCAAGGGAAAGAAAGGAAAGGGTGGCGATTCGCAGCCCGCCGAAAGATGGGGAAGAGGTGGGGCGGAGAGGTCTTCGCCTTGCAAAGGGGACGTCTTAACCCGTTGTGGGAAGGCATATGAACCAACCACTGTAAGGTATGGTTGCATGATCATTGCTAGCATCATTGACTCGCCATCACCTTAGTCACTATATATATATATATATATATATATATGTCACTATAGTATTTTATGTCAAAGAACTGAACGTAGCATACACCATCATAAAGCATCATAAACCCAAAATGATGATCCCCCTTTGCATGTCAGTGCTGCGCCCTGGTGATGTCGCGCTGTGAAGCCCCTTCGTTGGTAGGTCGCAACGACCGGGACGATGAGGAGAAACGTGCCCCGACGCAGGCCACGGTGCTGTCAGTGGCTGCCTGCGATACCGATACGACACAGCAACGGGGGATCGGAGAGCTCAGGGGATCAGATGCAGTACTTATAAGTTAGGTTATAACCCCTATAACTGGTAGTTAACCCGAGTTTACTTGGTTATAAACCAACTTATAAGTGGTGAAACGGCCCACCTTGTAGCTGTGGTCATGAAGAAATCTGGTGCTTTCGCGCGCGATATACGGCCAATATTATGTATTGGTGCCGATGGTAGTTCTCACTACATTTTGAAGCAGCTCTCCCTTCCTAAAGCGTATAGCAGTGATGATGCTTGATGAAACTGTGTGGGCTCCATATACATGTTGCTAAATATATCTAAACATATCCATGCATGGGATATACCTTAGGTTTGATGTATTGGCCAGACTCGTTCTTCCCGGTGTGGCCCAAGTGGTTGCCACCAGGTGTTCAATGGCTAAAACCCCAACGTGTCGCCCGTTGATGGAGCAGTAAAACCGAATGAAGTGGGATTTCACAAAACCAATGGGTATGGTTGGATATGTTACATGTGGATCACATGTGTGGCTGAGACTCTAATTTTTACATAGCGCTCCTGCGTTGCCACTGGTAAACTAAGAGCTTGCTGGCTAGATACTTCACCTGCTGCAGTCCGCTACTGCACCACAGCGTATTCCACTACTTGGTTTCCTTGGGAGCTAGTGGTTGCTGTGATCAGGTTTTTAAAGTGACAACTGAGGGTGGTAATAGGAGAACAAATTGACATCAGGCCACTTTGCACTCTGGGAACTGGCCGTTGAACATGAGAGGACGTCTTCAGCAAAGCTCATCACCTGTCGGAAAGTCGTGTGAAATTCTGTGAGGTACGGTAAAAATCGATTAAAACATCTATGCTATAGAATCCATATGGGTTTGTCATGGTTTGACATTGAATCCTGTCCCAAACTGGTGACTTTTCCTTATGAAAAAATGGCGATCGACAGCTGGATGGTGCTCGCCATGGTGGGCGCTTTGCAGGCGACGTCGTCCTTAGCTGCATTCATCAAACCCACGAAGAACGGAGAGCTCCCAGAGGTTCTACCGTTCACAGCTTGGGTGGATGGGTTGGTGACAGGTTGGCGAACGCAGGGCCTTTTCCCAAGTTCAACCAGTAGAAACACAACTTGTTCACCGCAGCTTGGTTCCCAACTGGTTCGAGAATTGCTTGACAGCTGGGTGGAACCCTGCAGCCAGTTCCAACGCTTCTTGCGGGTTGCGACCATGGTTGCAACCATGGATCAACAACTTGGATAGCGCTTTGAGAGTTGGCTCATGGCCTTGAGCTGGACATTGGTTAAGCATTGGAAGCATCAACGAGGCCGTCGAATCTCAGGTTGAACATACCAACTATGTGGGAACATGGATTGAATATGTTGAATCGTCATATTGGATCATTGAAACTTCATGACGGGTCTGATGATTTCCCATCTGATGGATTCCCATGTGCTGACTTCCGATCTGAGAACTCCCAGTGACAGGCCACAGCAAAGCTGCTGGCGGCGGATACGGCCGGTGGAAGCCCAAGTGCGTACGGCAAGCGGTCAAATAGCTGTATGGTTAAGCCTAGAATTGGCAAATCATAGTGGTAACCATACAGCTAGGCTAACCAACCAGGCTAACCATACAGGTCAACTATGGTTGGTTGTTATTGGTTCATAGTGGTTGAGTAAGTTTAAGAATGAGTGGCTGTTTGTCAACCACTAGTTGTATCTACAGTTATTGAATGGCGGAATCTCACCATGTATCAGTTTTACAGTGGTTGACAGAGATTTGAGATTTGTATATTCTTATTGAATGACTGCAAGATTTTGCTGATCATTCAGTGATCAAGCATTTGACAACCAGAATGGCTTCTATGATGACTATGGCCAACAATGGTAAGAATGAAAATGAATGTTGCCAGCCATAACAAACATGACTCACCGGTTACTAGAACGGATCATGGTGGCTTTAGTTGTCAGCTGCCAACGGTAATTTGTTGCAATTGTAATGTGGTTAGATGCATTGTGATTCATGATTGTGTTTTTCTGTTTACAATGATAACCTATGGATACCGATGCTGTGTAATTTGAGACCAGTGGTTACTCATGGTATCTCATGGTTAGGCTTACGGTTTCTCAACCATTGTTTGTTGCAAGCTAGAAAGTGTTTTTCAGATTCTGTGGTATGACTTGTAGCTGGTCCAGGTCTTGATCAACATCAGCAGCAATGACACTGCTGAACGATGCTGAAGCCCAATGACCGTAAGGTCAACAAGCCGTCAATGAATCCTTAGTATATAGATAGTCATAGGACACCGGAAAAAATCAAACATTCACCATGGCATCGCATGGGTACAAAGATCTCGTGTTGATATTGAACGGTACCTAAAAGTCAGTGGATCCAACTCTGGTTGCTGGATGTTGTGCATAGGATTTCTGATGTGTAGCATGGCGAACATCGCGCGCATTTTTGTTGGATGAGGTTGGTTGCTATTAGTTGCTATCCCTTTTTATCAACCTTAGGACCATGATTAACTTCTAAATGCATGTAACTGACCATCACTAGCTATTATAAAGCAGTACAAACCATTATCCACCATGGTTGGTAGCGATCAGCCATGGTCAATAGCGATGTACTATCACAATTCTGAACATTTCTGAATTGCGGTTTAATATTATGTAAATTTGACCATTGCAAACCAATTGTAGGTATCGACCACATGTTCATTGTCATTAAGCAGGGTCAGGCCCGGTTATTGATCATCACTATAAATAATCATCAGTCATCATTTCATCAATCATCATTACAGAGCGGTACGCCCAGGTTAGATCCGTTTGTTTAGATTCGCCACCTCAATATAGACATGTATATACAATGTTAAATGATGTCATATCGTACCCCCAAATCATCCATCATAAATCATTTTTCAGCAATCAACCAACCAGTGTTGAGGACCCCTAACTGGCTGCAGAAACCACAGCGGCAGGGTAGTTTCCAGTGATCCTCGACCATGAACCGTGGTCATTCGCCCGCTTCAGGCGATGACTGGGATGAATGGGAGGACGAATCCTGGGGCGAAGGTGGGGCTCCACGGTGAATGGTTGGTGGCTGCATCATGACTGGTGATAGATGCTTACTGGTTGGTTGATGGTTGGTTTGTATACAGGGTGGTCAATGGTTGGTTATACTGGTTGGTGAATGAGGTGGCTTACTGGTTGGGCCATCATGGTCTAGCATTTCGGATGGTTTACGGTTGATGGTATGTTAGAACCGTTCTTAGCCGTAAAGATATTCATCATGAATGGTTTGTAGTGCAGGGTTTTTGGTTGATGCTGAATGGCAGGTCATGGTTTATGACCAATGCACTGCGGATATCACCAACTGTGGTAGGGAGATGGATGAAGTTAACATTGCATCGTTCCTCGCCGTTCCCAGGAGATTCCTATGGTCGACCTGCCGCCTTTTTACGGATCATGTAATGACTACACGCATTGCAAGTAGGGAGCAACCAGGTACCAACTTGTAATGATAGGCAACAATCCCTACGCCAGGGGTTGCCTGGTTACCTACAAAAAGAGTTAGGTGGAAGGGTAGGGTTCACTATCCGCATCATTTGGGTGCAGGATGGTGCAGGTGTTCTTGATAGCCGTGGGTTGGGACGGGTATTCGCCCTACGCTTCCAGTTACCATTAACTAGTAGTAACCAACCCCAAGAAACAATGATATAGGAACCAGCTGGTCACCTATAGGGTGGATGAAATCGTACTTGACTTCAAAGATTGCTTTATTCCCTTTGGTGCATGAGTTTGCAACGGTCAGTTTGGAACCGCCCCTACATTTTTCGTGGTGATCATGGTCATCGATGTAGATCCGCAACATCAAACAAGAGTCTATTTATCCTTCCAAGATCACTGGAGGCAAGGTTGAGACAAGGCCATGTTGACCTGACGTAGGCAAATTGTCAATGGATTATCGTATGTGACCATGGAAGATCCATCCAACTAAAGCACCACTAGTACAATTGGCCAGTGATGTACTATCAAACACGGGGCATTGTTTGCACATAAATTATTGTGAATCTCTTGAAAGACAACAGAAGGGGTAGATCCAATATCAATAAACCACCTCCACAAACCATTTCCCTGATAAACCACCTCTCTAAGCACCTCCATAAAGCACCTATCGAAAGCACCTCGCCATTTCGCTGAGCAGCTCCAGCACAACGTCCGTTTCGTTCACTGCAGGCTGGTCGCAAGGCTGGAGTTGGGTCCTCAGAGCCCCAGAACTGCATGGTGCGCTACCCCAAGATGTGCTGAACGATGCTACTGAAGGGTGCAGCACATGGTGGTTTCTTGAAAAGGAGGCCTATTTTTGTTGGATTTGTTTATTGCTTTTTTTGGGGGGGGATTTGTTTATGTACCAAATTAATTAATTCCGGACCCTTCTTAAAATAGATGGTTAGTCATGTCAACAGCTGTTTCGGGTACCCCAAAGATGGATGTTTGTCAAGATGTTGTTACTAAAGGGTACCCCAAAGATGGATGGTTTATTACTATATGAATGGTCAATAGTGGATTATTTGCGGGTACCCCTATGACTTGAGAAACCGCCACATGGTTGTTCATCGTGGTGATGAAACATGGTTAGAATGAGTGGTGATGAACTATGCTTAGCGATCGGTGATGAATTGTGCCTGCGGATTCTTGATTGACTATTTATGGTTATCGCCTATGTAGGCTACCTTGACCCTCAAGCAGCTCAAATAAATAGGTAAGACCCAAGCAATAATGGGTGTCAATTCCAAGAATAAAGGACGCTTAATCATTCAATGATCAAGCTTAAAGTCTTGGTTCAGCCTCGTTCATGGCGAAGATTTGGATCAATTCACCATGATTGCAGACTGGTACCACCCAGGGCCTGGAAACTTGGGTAAAGTTCAGTGGGGAAAGTACCAATGATGGTAGATGCAAATAAGATGGCAAATCTAAACCAACTTATAACCAGGGTCATTGACAGGGGGTACCACTCTGGCAAACTAACCTGGTTGCGTGGCAAATCTACCAATTTATAGCTGATTTTCGGGTGGAGAATGGAGATTTCTAGCGCAAGCAGGTTAGTTCACCAGGGGACAGCTGTGATGTCATGGTTCATGAAGGGATTCACAGGCACCCAAGAAGTAGCTGCCGATGTTCACCGATGATGGGGTGGTGGCTGCTGATGATAGCTGGTGAGGAGAAACATGGGTTTCTGAAATCCATTTCATGTCACCTTCCTGACAACTTGGATGTTTTGGTTCATTTTCAAGGCAAGTTGGAATCGCAGCATTTAGCAGCTCAGGCATATTGACCAGTATTCACGCATATGAACATATGTTTGTAAACCCAACAAAATGGGGACACATGCTTGATCATATGATAACAAAATTATGCCAGGTACATTGTGGTCAAAAGATTTGTCAATTATTTGCCTGGTACACATGACTCTCCTGGCATTATGCTAATTTAATGCACTATCACCAACTGGTTGGTGGTTTCAAACATTCTTTATTTTCACTAGTAATCATTAAAAATTGGTTGGTTGACTAATATATTTTTCATAGGGCTTGAAATGAAACCACCAACCAGCCAACCTTTCACCTAGATACCTTCACAACTCTTGCTGGAGCTCAAAATTATTGACCCCCCAGACTGCGTTGGGTCAGCAATCTTCTAGCAAAATAATTGATCAATTATTGATCAAAATGTTTCAATCTGACATTTTTTTTGTAAGGATGGTTCAAAATCTGATCTTAAGCGAACCTGTGAGTGGTCCATCCTTAGTGCTAATCTGATCAAACTATCCCAGGCTGTGAGTGGTGCCAACTGACAGGGTGTATTCCTTGATGGTCTGTTCCAACCAATTTCTTGTCCCAACTTGTTCCTTCCAGGCAGTGGCTACGGCGGCGGGGGCTACGGAGGCGGCAGCCGTAAAGGAGGCGTGGAAACGGGGGTGGGGACTTCATCACCATGCAACAGAGTAGGGAAAAAGGTGCCTTATAATGAGCCAGTTTGAATGGTTAATTTGGTGAATTGCTACCCTACAATCATTATCAATCACCTTTTGAATTGCAATCACCTTTTGAATGGTTGATTTGGTGAATTGCTGAATTGATAAATGGTTGTAGCTGGGTTCAACATGATTTCTCAATGATGAAACCAGTCAACCGGCTTTGAAAGTCTAGGCAATTGTAGATCCCAGTCAGTGGTTGCTTATTTCGTAATCAGCACTGATAGAAAGACTTAGCAACTATTTGAGGCTCTTCATGAATGGCATACCCTTCAAATCACCTGAACTTTCTGTGTTGGCATCACGTAGCAGCAGCAAATTTCTTGGTCCCACTTTGGATGATGGTTTGGGTGTGAATAAACTGTGCAATCCAGATTTGGAAGGGTTGTGCACCAAGAAGCAGCGCGGGGGGATGTGCATAAAGCTGCATTGTAACCACATAATCAATGTTTCAAAGCCATCCCTCAGTTTTAAGAGAATCAAATCGTGATTGGAAACTCCGATGGTTGAGCTACAGGTGCCCCCATCAAAAGGAGCACCATGCCGTGACACCAAGTCAGCGAGGCAAAGGAAAAGGTGGCGGCCAACGAAAGGGCGGCAAAGGAGGGGGCAAGAAGATCCTCAGAAGCAACCAGCACGGTGTTTTCTACTGATGCACCTGACCCGCTCGCTGGGTTTGGAGGATACCTTACCATTCAACGAAGTCGGTCAATTGGTAGCATTTCGTGGTGATGAAAAAACATTCAGCCTCCAACAAAACGATAGGCTGCTTGAGAAACCACCAACCAGATCACATTTACAAGACTTGGGTTGGTTCCTTGCCACAAGATGGATCTCTTAGAGTGACCTGTGGTGGCCTCGCGCCGAGGGGAGGCGGCAAGTGGCGCTGAGATTCCTGCGCGCCGTGAGAACAACAAGCTGCGCGGTGGCGTGGTGTGTGCAGCGAGAGAAGTTGAGCTCTTGGGTTAGATCGAGAATTGAAACTGGCTGGTGGTTAGGATGCTTAGGAGGGAGCGAGGCCAGGAGCCGGAGGTATCCCGGCCACTGGCCCTGAAACAGGGGGGAGCGAGGCCAGGAGCAGTCCCCAGGAGTGGCCGTTGCCCAAATGGTAAGCAACCTCAGAACCAGATCGCCAAACTCAGATCAAGCATCATAAGCATCATATGGCTATGGATATCTATGGATTATGGGTCACAACCGGCCATCCAAGAGTCGAGGTGTTTGTCCAACGCCATACCCTAAAAACTGATGGTTTCACTGTGAAGAAGGGCTATGAACTTGGATGGTTAGTAGAACCACTACTTATGGACAAACTGACAAACCCATACACCGACATAGAGAGGTTCCTTTTTATCAATATTTACTGGGGGTACAGGCTGAACTTACCAACAGCCAAAGGGAAAGAAGAACCTCGCTATGCCATCATGAACTGGTGGATGGTTTTAAGTTTTAAAGATTGTACACATTTCATATATGTTTTTTCATTAACTCATATTTTTCATGGGGTTGAACCCACCAAGCAGCTAGTGGGTCAACTTTGCATTCAACGAAAATCCTCCTTTCAAACTCCAGACATGAGCAGATTTTCTTGGGATCCAACAGTACTTCTACGTCATCAGTTCAGTTTATAGCAAGTCCGAGGGAGGTTGACCTGGAATATCCAAAGAATACCTCCCATGTATGGTTACCTACAACAGGGTCAAGTCAAAGGAAACTGTTGCTATGGCAAATATACCAGCACCATGGAGTCCTTGGGTCAGATGTGCTTGTCGAAGATGCCAAAGATTTGGTGGGTTCTCAAAATGGAGGCACCCCAAAAATGGTTGGTTTATTACTATTACTAAAATGACTATCTGACTATTCATAGATGATTTGGGGGGTCCCCTATTTTGAGAAGCTACCATTTGGTGCCTTTGGATGCTGACCCTGGGGAACGCCCGCTGGCTGATCATCTCTTTAAAGGATCGTTTGGGGAACCCGGCGACGCCAGAGGATGCCTTGAAGGAAGGGCCCAAGGGCGTTCGCACCGATCGCCCACCCGAACTGTCTTATGCTGCCTGGCCAAGGTGTGAGCAATGGATGGCTGATGGTTGAGGAATTGTTTAGTGATGTTGAATGATGTTTGATGGTTGATGAATTATTGGTGGTTGAGAATGCTTGACAATACAAGTACTTAGTAATCGTAGATGATTGTCAACAGCTACTGCTTGACTAAGAACAGTTCATGAATATCAATGGTCAGTAACGGTTGGTTGATCAGTGCTGATATGGTGGTGTGGGGCAGGATGGTTCCCTGCGAAAAACCGTCTGGGATTTGGATGTGGGGCAAGCTGATGCCAGAATGATTTGGGAACAAACAGCTGTGGGCACACGTTCTGTTCAACGGATCATACTGGTTGGATCAGGATGAACAATGATGATGGTCCATAGAACAGTGGACAACAATGAATACTAACGCATGTAATTAATGGATAATAACTATAATGGATAATAGTTGACACAGCTCTGGGATGTGTTGTTTTGACCCGTCTTGGACACAGTCGAACAAACGTGTTCAGCCAGAGATACAGCAAATCACCCATGAAGGTATGACAGACATCTGGGTTCCCCCAGGTAGTTCGTTACGCATCCCCCAAGGAGGTTGATAAAGACGTTGGACCGGCAGACAGCCCTTGCAAGAAACAGCGTTTGCGAGGTTGTTACAGAACACTTTGCATATGGATGCGCCAGTGTGCGCTAAATGGAAGCAGGGCATGTAGATGTTCTTCACCTGTATATCGTTTGTGTTTCCGAAACTTTCGGACAAAGTATGCTTAAGTGCACATGCAAGTGTGTGAATGAAACAAGTTTCATACCGAGACGCGCTTCATTGTAGCTATGCTTGGACATCCTTGGCATTTCAAGGGACTGGGTGGCCACAGCACCCCTGGATGACCTGGATCGCCTTGACGTAATTTCCAGCTCAGTCTGCTTGGAACTTCCACCGAGGTTTACAACGGCCAGATTGAGGTGCGAATATCTGCACCTGGTCGTGGGGCAAGCTGTGCCCAGAAGGGGCCAAGTAGACATGTCAATGGGTTGCAAAAAATCTCTTATAGATCATAGGACCTTAGGAGCAACAAGATTTTTTCTCACCCAATGCAAACTGACAAATTGATGCAAATTGCCATGCAAATTGTTGGTTTCAACTCTGGGCAAGCTGTGACAATTGTTTTGGTGAACTTGTAAAGTGTCATAAGCAGCTTTGGATACCCGTTAGTCAAAAGATGAGAAGGAAACAAGTGTCCTTGTGAACACGACCCAACTATTGATGGCTAGTCTTTGTTGCGAGGTTGACAAAAGGTTACATCTTGGATTGCGTCCCCCGACAAAGCGTATTATCCAAAATATTGATGCTGGACATTGACATTGCCCAACAGCACTGGGTATCGTCAAGGAACCATCGTCCAGCCAGCCCTTCCTTTTTTCACTGGACATTGTCAACCAGGAACCAAATTCATGGCCCAAACCTGCTGAATGGTTCCTTGTGGTTGGCTTCAACATGATTTTGTCTTGTTGTAACCCATAGTAGACTACCCTATCAGATAGATTGTAACACCTATAACTTGCCCATAACCATATCATAAACATGGTCAGGAACATTTACAAAGTGGGGCCGTACATCCAAGTACATAAGACAGGCATGATCGAAACCCAAATAGGGCACCATTTTCGCAAGCAGAAACTATGACAGAAACGGGGTATAGGCAGAAAGGATTGGAACTGGATGGATTTTCTTTTGATGAATCAAACGCAGTCCACACGGAATGTTAATTCTGGCAGAACTGGAATCTGCACGGCACGTTGTTCATTGAATGATTTAAATGCTTAAAGTTTCCCCTCATCGACTCATCCAGGATGAGAAATGGGAGGAGAACGCCAACTTCCAAGCCAGCATCGTCGTGCAGGTCCCTGTGGACGTAGCGCACTCAGCGAACCGTTGTTGATCTTCACTCGACTGCTTGGTGAGCAAATTGGAACGGGACCAATGCTCAGTAGAGGAGTGTTTTCATTATGAGCTGCATTTTGTATTCAAAAATTGTCAGCTGGTGATTGGTTGTGGATGGTCAATATTTGGTCAATGGAGGTTAAGAAGCATAAATAATGGTTGAATGATTATTGTTTGATTGTTAGTTGATGATGTTTAAATGGAGGTTTATGATATTTTGTAATACTGATACTAGCTTCTAGCTCATGGTTAATTGATGATTTACAATAATTTCTTGCTAAGCAATATCTTGTCCAATCTCTACAGTTTCAATTTTATCAATGTTCAGGGGATGCTAAGGGGAAACTCACCACTCACACCCATGACTGCCCATGACTGAGAAATGGTATCCCGTAGTTGGAACCAGCTTGTACCTTTGATCAGCTCAAGTCATGAAGCTACATCTTGCTGGCGGTGAAGCACAAAGCTGTTCTGACAGTGCCGACGAATTGCTCGTTTCTTGTTGTGAAGCTGTTTAAGGTGATGTGCTGGCCAAGATGGACAGTCCAAGCTGAAACTGCAAGCTTCAAGATGCTTCAAGTCTGTAAGTGTGATTTTTCTTTGTTTTTGAGCCTCAATCCATAGCTTTGTGCTTGCAGCATGTACTTTGCAGCCATGGTTTGCTTGTCAGATTTTCCAGATGAATCCAGAAGATAAAAATAGAATAGACAATAGCAAGCACAATCAAGCAGTCGTGTTGTGATTCATCACGCTGTTGGTCATTGTTCCTAGTGTTGGTCAGGATTGCTTTTTTATTCCCTTGGTCAATCTTGAGGGTTAGCGACTACTACTGCTACGATTGAATTTAACGGTTGGACGCAAATCTTTCAGAATAATCCAGTTCGTGAATCGTGAGCAGACATGTTGTGATCGGTTTGTGGCTAGCCCTGGCCAAGCATTCATGATTTACATTCACTAAACTATGGTTGATATTATTTATCCCTAGCCCTGGCCAACCATTCATGATTTACATTCACTAAACTTAACTATAATTGATATTGGCTACGCAATGCGTAACTATGGTGGATTTTTGGTTGCTGATTGGCTGCTTAGTTATGGCGGGCCTGCTGCCGACTCAGGTGGCCTTTGATTATGTCTTGGCTCGAAGTCAGCCGAGTACGGAGCATCAATTGCAGGCGAGCCTTTAAGGGGTTCAACTGAGTTCACAAGCGCCGATGCTCTGGGCGACGCAACTAACAGGGCAACTGTTCCGTGGATTCACTTTTTTTCTTAAAGTAGGCCTAGCGGCCCGGCAGTTTCTCGTCCAGTTGCCTAGTTCACCACGGGGAAACACCGGGCACCCGGCCCATGCCAGCCCATCCCGGCCCCACCTGATGCCCTTTTTCCCCACGGTTGTCCGATGTTGTCAGGGCCCCTAGAACGCATCGCTTCCGTTTGATCTGAGCATTCACAGCAGGGAGGCACCAGCGCATGAGAGCATGTCGGTTGGTTGTGCTTTTCTGAGGCCTAAGCCGGTGCCCAAGATAAATCAATGACTTGGGTTGGGGGGATGATGTTGGATGATTTTGCCATTTGCCCTCGTATTGATAGATGATCCACATGAACAATCAATGACCTCAAAATTGCACCGTAAAGAGCTGGTATTTTCCTCAGGATATCGGTGGGTTAAGGTAATCAATCTATTAGCACCATGGGGTGTCATCTTTGCTGATGGTAACAAAACTGTGACCACTATATATCAGTCTGACAATTGTTATGCTCAGTTATGATTGCGGATCCTGCAAGTATGATCTGAATTGTACGTCTCGTCTCATTAGTTGTATCAATATGGATCCCACAATCAACAACGCGGTCTGTACATTGCAACTACGATCAGTATAGCATTCCAATTATGATCCAACATGATCTAAAATTGCAACATATCCATGATCCATTAAAAAATAAATCAACACATTATTCATAATTCCTATGGCCGGTGATTGATCCTCGCCATTTTTGGGGGTGAACACGTGTTCAACGTGTGCGCGGTGCGGCTCAAGCATCGTTGTTCGCGATGCTTCTCTCGCCATGTGTTGTTCCATGGCGTAAGGCGTTTCAACTTAGCCTCTCGGCGGCTGCACGGACATCACGGCCTGCTATAAAAGGTTTACTGCGGTTAATGATAGATTGTGTAGGCCCTGGCTAATGATGGGTGAGAATGTCAGTGTGTGATGAGTGATGACCATGGCTCATGGTTCATTTGTGACAACAGTTCATGGTTAGTAGCCGACAGTTCTTCAGTTCTTCATGAATGGCGGTAAATAATGCTTAGTAACCTACCAGTCACGGCAACCTACCAATTATAGCCAGTAATGGATGATGATTGATGGTGATTGATCAACCAGAGATTTCAAGGCGCAGACGCTAGGAACATTGTCGAAGTCAGAACACTAAAAGACATTACTTTTTGATACTTTTTGGAAAATCGTTGTCTGGCTGCTGGTTTGATTGACATTTTTTATCGGGGATAATAGTGCTTACAGTAATAATAGGGGAGAATCACCAACAATAATGGGGAAACAACTACTGGTTGGTGGTTTGATTCACATGTATATTTTCCTTATCCTTGACAAATGGTTGGTTGGCTGATCGGTCAGTCGGTCGGTCGGTCGGTTGGTTGGTTGTTTGCGAAGAACATTTTTCATATGGGTCGTTCAACCACCAACTACTCGTAGTTATGATATCGCGTGTAAAAGTCACTAACCATCCTAAACCAGCAGCAATTACGTGATGTTACCCAACATATACAGACGTTTCATCTTGTTTTGAACCATTCTTTACCTAACCATCGTTTGCAACACCATCCCTTTGAAGGTTTGTCAAGACATAGGGGACCCAAGAAAATGGTTGGCTGATTACTACAATGATTTGTATTGGCTCATTTGGGGGTACCCAATGTTAAGAAACCACCATCTTCATCAGGTAGCCACGATTGACTGACAATCATTGACGGGTCGCCAGTCTTTGCCGTCATCCGGCTGACCATGATCAACCAGTGAACATTCGCTAGCACTGGCAACCACTAAGCAGCAATTTTTGACTGGTAATATCAAGGTATTATTCACGAGGTAGAACCATTTTTGGCTGGTAATATCAATGTGTGGCAATGATAATGATCAAAAATAATCAAATAGTCAATCCCTATAATCCGTATAACCATCCCTATAATCATCAATTATACTTTCAATTATAATCCCTATAATCATCTCTACAATCGTCAACCCCTATAATCATCCCTATAGTTAACTATATGGTGGTTTCTCAAAATAGGGGACCCCCCAAATCATCCATTCCTAGTCATTTATAGTTATAAACCAACCATTTTATGGGGTTCCATATTTTGAGAAACCTCCATATTGTAGTCATCCATATATTCATCCCTATAATCATCCCTATAATCGTCAACCCCTATAATCATCATCATTATTCTAATAGCTCCATATTTTGAGAAACCTCCATATTAATTCCTATAGTTGACCATTATACTTTCAATCTGAAGCGCCACCGGCTCGCCTGGGATCTGAGGGCCGGAGGAGGACGGTGGTCTGATGGCAGGCCGGGACAGAAAGCGTTGAGAGTCTCGCGGTTTGCAGGGCTGCTACGTTAAATGGTAGCTAGCCTCAGGGAATTATGCATGTTAATGATGATAAATGATGCTAAATGATGATAAATGATGATAATGGTCCATAATGATTCTACTTTGCTTAAAACTTATAATGGTACATCGTGTTGTTAGCGATGGTGATTGATGGTTGTTATGACATCATGTTGCCGTGATAATGGTTGCTATATTATTCCTTGTAGTCCATGACTGTTGTTGATTTTACTACTGTGATGGTTGGCCATGATGGTGGTTGTTACAGGTGTGGACATGGGTTGAAATTTCATCTATACCTTTTTGTCTGGACCTCATTTTTT
Source organism: Symbiodinium kawagutii (assembly GCA_009767595.1). Classification (NCBI taxonomy): domain Eukaryota; class Dinophyceae; order Suessiales; family Symbiodiniaceae; genus Symbiodinium; species Symbiodinium kawagutii. The sequence goes on along the minus strand of VSDK01001837.1, from coordinate 620,855 downwards.
GATATTTTTTGACCCTTCTACAAGATTTTAAGGGTTTTGTTTAGAACATGAGGTTGGTCGGACAAGCGATTTGGTGGAAATAAGGGTTTACAAAGCAGCGATTGTTGGTGATTTTGTGTTGCCAATGGAAGTTGCAGAATCTAGGAAGAGAGCAGGAGCAATGTGTAAAAGAGACAAGGACCCTGGTGTAAGACCCATTTTGCAGAGATAATGTTTCGTTCGCCATGGTTATTTTTATGAGTATATCGGGGTTGCTCATATAAATGATGGTACCTACGAACCATCCTATTCAGAATTACAATGGAGAAACCACCAGTGGTGAGGGGGTACACCTTTTGTTCGCGACAGCCAAACTCGGTGAGGCACTGAATGTCCATTGATCATTCAGGGAATGCAAGCCAATGCGACACCCCATCCTTTTGAAGAACGGGTCAACGCAGGGGATGAAAACAGAAATGAAGCAAACGACAATCGATCACACACTCTCATCATCGCAGTGGCACCTGTGAACACGCCCTTGGGGAAATAGTGGTTGGCGTAATGAATATGTTTCCCACTGTAGTTCACGTTGGGTGGCAGCACATCAAGCCCACACTTTCGAAGGAAATTCAAAAACATTCGAATCCAATCCACGTACAGCAAAAAGGTTCCAGAGTTATTGGAGTCAACCGCAGGAAACACCACAGGCGTGAACTTCAGGAGTTGATACGCCAGCTGATACACGGAGGTTTTATCAGAATCAGCAACTCTCCAAGGAATTGATTTGAAGAAATCCCAAGAAATCGTCCAAAAACGTTCAGCAAATTTCCAAGAAGAAGGAGCCGGGGGTGTAGCAACATGTTGGCAGTTCCAGTCAAAGCATTGGATAGGAGTATTCCACTCCCATGAAGAAAACTTGTTCCTCAATTGATCTTCCAAAGAAAAGTCCACTTGCGGTTGAGCAGGTTCTTCAATCTCATTGTCCTGGTGAATAGCCTGAATGTCCTTCATTGCAGAAATCAATTTCATCAACCTACACAGCCAAGCTTGGTGAATATTAACCAGTTGTCTCCATCCACGCACCACAGCATATGGGACCGGGCATTCAGCGTTTGCAGCAGCCTTCGCTGCCCGGTCAGCAATGATATTGTTCAAATGAAGAAGGTCCACTCCATAATGATTATGATTGTCAAATTGGTGAGCTTTAATCCACGTCAGTTGAAGCAAGCACTGAGCACCAAAGCCCGACTCCGCAAAGATTTCAGTCCACCAATGTGCATACGAAGTGTTAATCGGAATGTAGCCCAGGTCACGTAGTTCCCAAAATTTGTCTCGCAGTGATTTGCAGTCAGTCACAAAATTAAGAAGCGGTCCTTTGACACGGATTGCAGCAAGAAGGGCACAAAGCTCTGCTTTGTACGAGCACGAGGTAGGATCATGACGACCATGTTTGTAGATGACACACCCCTCAGAGTCAACAATAGCAAATCCCATAGTTCGAGTAAAGAAATGGTCAGCATTGACAATGGACCCATCTCCCCAAATGTGAACCCGCTGCGCGCTACACTGTCGAGGAGGTAAATCATCCCCTGACCATTCAGAGAGCTCCTGAGTGAAAATTCCCTGAGGGACTTCAAAGAGTCCATGTGTAGCCAAATTCGCCTGTTCAGGAAAAGGCAAAAACGGAGTACCCAGGATTTCGTTAACCCGCGAGCACTTTCCCGCAAGGTGATGGATAGTTTCCTTC
>VSDK01001837.1:580967-617166 GCA_009767595.1 Symbiodinium kawagutii | reverse complement strand
CGATTACCCCACATAGCTCTAGCAATGTTAGTAACCATGGAATCCAAGGTAACTTTAGGCCAAGGCATCAATTCGGGAGCATACAACAATTTGGAAACAGCCTTTGCAGAAATGAGGAAGGCTCGTTTTCCCAAGTCAATTGGAAGAGACCCCACATCGGCAACAATCGTTTTCACCAAATAGGCAAGCGTGGAACCATCCAGAGTTTTGTTGCCCCTTCCAGTTTTGACCATAGAACCCAAAATATTGATCATCTCATGAATAGGCAGAGAGGGAAAGTTACTCTTCAACCAATCCTTCGCATTCTTCGAGGAACCCCAAGCAGCAGACTTCAAGAGGTTGAGTTCCTGACCAGTCAAGCTATCGAACAGTTTCGTAGCAGCAACTGCTTGTTTCAATTGTTGCGCATCAGCCAGTGAAGCAAACAAATAGCAATCGTCAATGAAAATGAAAGCCTTCAACGCATCAAACCGCTTCATCAACAGTGACCAACCAGTCATGAGGATATTCACAGCCAGAACACTGGCTGAGTCACCCTGGGCCACACCGTTCGCATCTGACAAAGAAGTGTTATCAATGAATCTGCCCAACGACAGGTATCGCCTGAAACCAGAGTAGAGCTGTCTCCAAACCCTGAAAAAACGCTTGTCCAGCCCCAACGCTAATCCAAATTGTTCAATGATATGTGGACAAATTCTGTCGAAACACTTAGCGCGGTCCAACTTGATTCCAATCGCATCTTCACGGTTGACAGTCGCCTGTTCTGTCAAGATGGCCAAATGGTGAAAAACGTCAGAAGTCTTCTTTCCCCTCACTCCTCCAACAATGTTAGAAGGGAATACGCTCAATTGCCACTGTTGCAAAACCTTGAATCGGGCTCTGGACCATGCCAAATAGTGAATATTCAATAATGAAATCAGGCGTTTGTGAATGGGCTGCAGTGAACGAGCCTCAGGTTTCGGCAACATGGTGATCTTAGCAGTTTTGAAAATGTTCGGAAGGTCAAAGTCACCAGTTTCAATCAAATTCCACAAACGAACCCAAGGGGAAAAACATCTCAATGGAAGGGACTGAAGTTCGATGGTCCTCCATCCATCCACACCAGCGGACGCCTCCTTGTTTCTGTCCAAAATTGCATCTCGCAAGTCAGACTCTGTAATGTCCAGCAATCGCACTTCCTTCTTCACATTACGAAATTCATTCCCCAGAACCCGCATGACAGGACCAGGGGGAGGAGGTTGAGCATGAACACTGAAGATTTCATTCCACTGGCATCTTGCAAACTGTAGGGCCTGTACAGGAGCATAGAAAGGTTTCCCATCAGCATTTGTAGTCACATGGTGTTGCGGCAGAGAGTGCTTCCTTTTGAGGTACTTAAAAATATCTTTGCACGAAGACATGGAAGAAGCAGCAATCATATTCCGCCAAGTCTTGAGTCTCGCATACCTAGTCTTCCTGACTAGTTTGTCCCTGGCAGTTTGGACAATATCCCAAAATTTAATGATGTGATCTTGAGTGGGCCACATTGGGATCTCATCAACACCCAGCACACGCAAAGTGTGAACCACTCTTCTCCAAGCAGAATTGGCAATGTCAAACGAATGCGAACCAGGATGAGCAACATGAATACGAATTGCGAGCCACGATTAGTTACCATTCTGAACCACATGGCTGTGAGCTGATGAACCACTGCAGTTCACTAGGGATGGTCATCGTGGTGAGTCGGTAGGGTGAAACGAACCTTGGGGTGTTGAGATGTTGACCCTTCCCCAGGTTTTTCTCAAGTCATCGGGGTACCCCCAAATCATCCTTCTAAAGATCATTTATATTAAGAATACCCAACCATCGTTGCGTACCCTACTACTTTGAGAATCACCCCCCAAATATAGTCGATTCGACTGTTTGGGTGAAAGGTGGGATAGCATGCTCTTTGCCTTTATTGTAGCATTCAGGCTTAAGGTTGAATGTCCCTGTGCAATAAGTGCGGGACTTCGGCTCCTTTCGCCGACGACTCCTGGTGCTTGGCGTGTTCGGCACTGGAACAGCTGGGTGCTGAGCTCAAGGGTCCTTGGCCTCAGGCTGGAACGCGGGCTATCACCAACGATTTGGTGTGCACCTGCTTGAGGCAAGTCCGTGCCCTGCGCAAGCTGGGGCTGGCACTGGGGGCGGGTTCAACTAAGCCTCCAGAACCCCTTGAGCCACCCAAGTGGCACCCAGCTTCCCGAGAAGGTCTTCCGCCAAGCCCAGGAGCGAAAAGGACGGCGTCAAGGACTTTGTCAAGACTGAGCCGGCCGACGAGAAGGGAGAGTCATCTGAGAGCTCTGGAGACGAGTACGAAGAAGAGGAAGACGAGAAGGAGGATAGGACAACTACCCCCAAGTCCAAGGCGACTCGACCTCACGAAGAGCCCCACCATCGAGAAGGAGGAGCTAGTGGTCATCGAGGAGGTGAAGAGAGGCGAAGAAGCAAGTCAAGGGAAGCCCGATCAGAGCTTCCTCGGTTGCGTTCGAGGACGCGCCATCAGAGGCGCACCGGCGAGCGCCATCATCATCACGGAGGTGAGAAGAGAAAGAGGCATCGTCCCAATCACAGGGGCGGTTCAAGGCATCAGAAGTTCCACAAAGCGGGCGAGGACCCGTACAGGCGGTTCCATTATCGGCGTGAAGGCGAGTTTTGGGATCGTGACCATTTCGCAAGGTAGCCATGGCAGAAGGAGATGCAAGGCGGGAGCATCCTGCTTCCCCACCTATCCCTTATGGGAAGGAGCTGACGAGAGAAGACCCGGAATGGAATGTCTTCTTGCCAGCCATTCAGGACGTCATCGAGGTGGGGCTCCATGGAAGTTCGATCACTTACTCAGACGAGGCGTGGGCAGCGGTGCTGATAACGGCATCGACGCGATTGGGACCTCCGCGAGAAGGTTTGCTGATAGAAGGCAAATTACTTGGTTGCGAGGCCGAGCTCAAGGCAGGGGAGGTGGGTGCGTTGGTCCGAGATGGTCGCATCCACCTATGCACAAAGGAGCCCTGCAACGAGGTTCTCGAAGGGAGCGTATGGCACGCTTCTCGAGCCCGTGTTTGGGAGCTACATCAGTTCAATGCCCATTACCTGTCAAGAGAAGGGAAAGCGATGTTGACCAAGGCAAGAAAGCGAGATCGCGAACCACCACCCGATCCAAGGAAGGGCAAACCCAAAGGAGGAGAGAAACCTTCGAAAGGCCGAACAGGCCAACCCCCGAAGAAGAGGAAAAGAAGACCTCCCAAGGCTCATGTGGCACCCATCGAAATCTCTTCGGAAGGGGAAGAGCTGGAGGACTACCCCTTCGAAGAAGAGGAGTTGGGAGACGATGTTACAGCTGGGGGAGATCGCCTGAGGAGTTTGCTGCGCCAAACCAGGGAGAGGATCGCTCAGGCCGACGGAGATCTTGCAGATGTCTTCGGGGGTGGCGCCGAGATGAGACCCTCAACGAAAAGACGAAAGCAGGTGGTCAAAGAAGAGGAGTTCGCTGGTGGACCGAGACCAAGACCTTCAGGCTATGCTCGGGACTTGAACACCGGGACCATCCTGTCTCGTCCTCTGGGCACCGCTCTGGCCTTAGGCGACCGACAGGGTTCAAACGGTCCTGGGGCGAGCAGCTCGACGAAGAAGAGGACTACGACAGCTTTGTTGCTGGCGCAAGCCGTGCAACAAAACAAAGCCAGTCAGAAAAAGAAAAGTTCAACCTCGAAAGGCAGTTCATTGGTGAAGGCTTTGAAGAAGGCCGTGGGAAAGTCCAAGAGAGGGAAGCGCAACAAGGCTGTGGGGAAGACGCAGCGGAGGATGAAGCCCGATCCCGATCCCGACGACGAGGACGACGAGGACGAGGAGGAGTCCAGCGGTTCGGAGGAGAGCGACACCGACCTGGAGATGGAACCCCCACTTCGTCGACGGGCGGCGAAATCGCCTGGGAGCGTTATGGAAATGCTCATCAAGCACATCCAGGAGCAGATGGACCAGACTGCCATAGCGGATCAGCCGCATCGTCGGGGGGAGGCCCTCATTGGTGGCATCAAGGTCAGTACCTACTTCGCTATGCTGATCAGACCGTATTATCCAGCGGGGAGCCCTTTGCTGAGAGAGCTGTTTTCGTTGGGACAGACCATGGACCTCCTTCGCTCGGGCAAACTGTCCGAGGCAGCGGATGCCCTAGCAGCCAGGTTCATCAGTGTCCACACAGCTCTGGCCGAGGGGAACTGGTCGACGGCGGCCCATTTGGAGCTCTATCCCCTTGGAACCGGTCACATCGACCTCCACCGCCACGATGTTGGAGGCCCAGCGGCACAAGAGATTGGTGTGGAAAAGCATGGGATACTCCACGACCTCTCCAAGGCCTTGGTGGGGTGGATCCGGCAAGGGGCGTGGAAGTGGCTACGAAAAGGGCCGCAAAGGAGACAACCCCAAAGGGAAAGGCAAAGGAAAGAGCAAAGGTACCACCAAGGATTACGGAAGCGGAAAGGGGGACAACAATCCTTGGAAGAACAACAAGGACGACCCCCAGAAGAAGGATTCGGGAGCGTGACCTCGCTTCCACCTTTACAGGGAGGATCGCAGCGGCGGGTTTTCCCCGAGCCGCTCTCTTCGGCTAATCTGTGTGGATTGGATGCTTTGAAGGCCGCTGCCAACTACTGCACGACACTGCCCCGCGTAGGACGTGCTTTGTTCTGGTTGCTGGCCAACGCAGAGATGCTGAAGGGCGCGGCTGCTGGTGGGCAGCTGCTTTGGACCATTTTGGTAGCGAAGAATTCAGGAAAGAAAGCCATGCACCGAGGCCGCGGGTCTTCTTCGCGGTCTCCGTTCCCTCTTCCTTCGGGACGATTTGGCTCCTTGCAGGACTGTGCAAAACGCACAACCTTGGATGAGTTTTGCTCCACGGATCTCGGAGGAGCTGATGAGCACGAGATTTGGACGGCCCTTTCTGGGGCTGGTGTGAATGGGTTGGCCGGGCACAGCCGTGCCTTCCTTTTGTCGCAAGAAGATGCTGTGCAGAAGCGTGCTTGGGCTGCCCTCGAGATCGGAGCCAAGAGGGCTCTGGATGGTGACGTGCATTTAGACCGCACCCCGTGGGAAGCCGAAAAAGAGCTTGCTTCCCGTTTCCTCAGTTACACCGGGGAGGAGGTCCCCAAGATGCAGGTGATCACTGTTGAACAGGTAGCCCCAGCTTTGCCACCTGAAACCCATAGTGGATCAATTGATGCCCTGGATCTTCTTTGTGAAGGGTCGCGGAGTTTTCTGCTGCGTCCTGAGGATTCATTGTTAGATTCTATTCCTGTGGGAACTTGGTTACAATCGAAGGTTCATATCAAACCTGGGGATGAACTTACGTTGGCGAAGTTGTTGGTGGAACGAAAAATCTGTACTTGGGTACCGCGTGAAGATGTCTTGGAAGTCAACGGAACCAAGGTTCTTAACGGTTTGTTCGCTGTTGGAAAGGGAGCTTTGTTGGAGTCTGGTTTGGAAATCCAAAGGCTTATCATGAACTTGGTTCCTACCAACAGTGTATTAAAACAGACGCAAGGTGGTACCCCGGAACTTCCTGGAATTACTCAATATTTATCCCTGGTAGTTGATGGTTCTGATGAGTTGCGGTTCTTTCAAAGCGATATGAGTGCGGCATTTTATTTGTTTCGCATTCCAAGTTGTTGGAGCCGGATGATGGCTTTCAACTTGTCCTTCAGGGGTACTCAGTTGGGGTTTGCCGACGATGGTTGGTTTCATCTTGGCTGTGCTGTTATTCCAATGGGCTGGGGAAGTTCGGTAAGCATAATGCAGGAGATTGCTGATCGACTGACTACCATTGGGGGCCATCCGGAGAATCATAAGGTGCGCCGAACTGCTCCCCTGCCGGTGTGGTTGGTACAGTCCGTTGATGAAGCTCGACGGTTGGGAAAGTCTTGGTATCATGTTTATTTGGATAACTTTTGCGCTATGCAACATGTTAAGTCAGATGAACAGCCGTTGGATGGAGTGGACTTGCATCGCAAGCTTGAACAAGCTTGGGTGCGAACTGGAATTCTTTCGTCAGAGAAGAAACGGGTACACGGGGAACATGTTGTACAGGAGTTGGGAGCTCTAGTGGATGGAAAGCGGAAGCTTATTGGCGGAAGCAACCTCCGTGTCCTCAAGCTGATTCAAGTTACCCTCGTCGTCATTAGCAAAGCAAAGGTGCGGACCAAGTGGGTTCAAGTATTGGTGGGCCGTTGGGTCCACCTCTTCTCCTTCAGACGTCCCGCTATGATCATCTTCGATGAGGTTTGGAAGTTACACAGGGCTGTAATTGGTGCCAAGGTCAACTTCGCTAAGGTACGTGCTGAGCTCTTCGGGTGTTGTTTGTTGGCGATGCTCCTACACACAGATTTGTCGTCGGAGGTTTCCCATGTCACTACTGCAAGCGATGCCTCCTCCTCTGGGGGCGCTGTGGGAATCAGCAGGTCTTTGACTTCGTCCGGAAATAGGTTTGTTGAAGCGGATTTACAACAGGTGCAGGGAGGTGTCCGGATCCCTGTGTTGGTGCTGTCACTGTTCAATGGCATCGGCTGTTGTTTTCGGTGCTATGACTTGTGTGGAGTCCAACCCCTGGTAGGTTTGTCTTATGAAATCAGCAAGGAAGCCAATCGGGTAACTTCACGTCGGTGGCCTTGGGTACAACAAATGGGTGATGTTAGAGAACTCACGGCGGAGGTCATTCGGGATTGGAGGTACAAGTACCCAGAGGTCGAAGAAATTCACCTCTGGGGAGGATTCCCATGTGTCGACCTCTCCTCTGCTAAGTTCGGCCGCAAGAATCTGGAAGGTTCTGAAAGTTCTTTGTTCTGGGAGCTGATCCGTGTGCTCAAGACTGTCCGTCAGGTCTATGGATTTTCCTTTCAAGTCATCTACTTTGCCGAAAACGTCGCCAGTATGGATCGTGATGCGGAGCGCCAAATTAGCCAGGAGTTTGGTTCAAAACCTTACAAAGTGGATTCTTGTGAAGCTGTCCCCCTTCATCGTCCTCGGTTTTGCTGGTCAAATGTTACCCTTCATCCCCTTGAGGATGTGTGGCTGTCGAATGCGCAGCATTGGGTGGAAGTGCATTTGGAGCATGAGTATCCCTCCGAGTCTCAATGGTTGTCCGAGGGTGCAGTTTGGGGTGGCACACAATATGGTACCATTCTACCTACGTGCATGAAAGCCATACGTAGGGTGCGGCCTCCACCGCGTCCTGCGGGGCTTAATAGGGCTGATCAGGATACAGTATTGCGTTGGGAAGCAGACAATTTTAGGTTTCCCCCGTATCAATACAGTGAGCAGTTCATTGTATGGGTTGGCAACTGTTGGCGCCTTATCTCTGCAGCTGAAAGAGAAGTCTTACACGGTTTGGGAGAAGGACATACCAAGGTGTGCTGGAATGCAAACCTCATCAAAGAAAACCCCCAAGGGTATGAGGACATCCGTAAGTCTCTAGTAGGAGACAGTTTTAGCTGCTATTCATTTGTGTATTTTGCTGCGATGGCTTGCTATCGTTGGATGCCAAAGTTTACCTATCACGATCTGGTTATGAGGATGGGGTTAGCTCCGGGCTTTTGTTGTCCTCTTTCTTGGCAAGCTCCTTTAGCTCGGTACCTACAGTATGGGCAGCCGCCCAAACCTCATACTGTGCAGCAGCTGAACAAGGCTCTACTCCGTCGGGTTAACCATACAGGATCGGATGTTCGTATCTCAACTGGCACTATCCTTAACGCTAAAGCTTTTCCCAGGCAATCTGTTGAAGCTGTTTGGTGGCAATGGGATAAGGCATTTGCTTATAAGTGGCAGCGTCAAGATCACATCAACTCCTTGGAACTTCGTTCCATCATCCATGCGGTAGAGTGGAGAGTTCGTCACTTGAAAGATGTTCATGCTCGCATTTTCCACGTAACTGATTCTTACATTTGTATGTCAGTTATTGCAAAGGGACGGTCATCTTCACGTATGCTTCGACCTTTGTTGCAAAGGCTAGCTGGTTGGCTGCTGGCCTTTAATTTGTACTTAGTTATTTGTCATGTGGAATCAACAGAGAATCCCACAGATGCCGCATCGCGGGCATGAGCAATGGCCTGGTCGCGCAACTCAAAGTGACCGTCGCCGTGCTCGAAGAAACATCGTTTTGGAAGACGTTGGCATCACTCCCACTACGTTGCAGCGATATTACCTGGCAGTGCGTAGGTTGCTGCCAGCTTTGCAACTGGTGCGCACTACAGTTGGGTTGGACGAAGCAATTTCTCAGTGGATTCAGCGCCAATTTGAATCAGGCCAGCCTTTGAACTTAGTGGCTGACGCTCTTAGTGGATACCACCACTTCGAGCCGTGGAGTCGGCGCAAGCTTCCCAAAAGCTGGCGCCTGTTCAGCATTTGGCGCCGCTATGAAATTCCTTTTCGCGCCCCTCCTCTCACTCATGATATTACCCTTGCAATGTCTGGGTGGTGTCTGTTGCGAGGAGAGCTTGTGATGAGTGCTCTTCTGCTCCTAGGCTTCCACGCGCTTCTCAGGACTGGGGAGCTGTTACAGGTAAGGCCTGTGGATTTTCTTTTCAACAAGCAGGTTGGCCTCGTCAGTTTGCCATCTAGTAAGAGCGGTGTCCGTAACAATTCACGCGAGAGCGTGTCTATTTATGATCCAATCGTCGTGGCAGTTTGTTCAGAGATGGTGGCTCTTCAAACTCAGCTTCGTTTGCAGTTTTTGCCCTGTTGGACCCGCAGTGGCACCGCATTTCGAACCTTGTTTCAACGAGCTTTGGTTGCTGTGGGCGCTGACCATCTGGGTATGCGCCCCTATTCTCTCCGAAGGGGAGGGGCTACATTTGAAATGCAGACACATGGTCTGATGGAGAAAACATTGATCAGAGGAAGGTGGAAGAATAGCAACGTCGCCAGATTATATATCTGCGATGGCCTGAGTTTGCTGCCTCATCTTCGACTCAATTGGACCTCTAAGATGCGTATTGCGCGCTTTTCAGCTGTTTTCACAGCCGAGCATGGTGCGTTTTCTATGCACCATGGGAAGCGTGGAACAAAACGCAAAGCCAGTGAATCCTGAATTTTTCTTTGAAAGCTCTGCCATGAGCTATGTGCAAAAGTCCTACCATGGACTTCGAAGTCTTGTGCCCTGCCATGGGCCAGAAGAAAGTGTTTCATCCCAAGTTCGAAACTAGCTTGGGTTTTTGGAGCCGTGTCCAAACACGGTACTCAAACCAACCGTGCATGGCAAAAGCTGGCGCCACCGTTGAACCCAATATAGTCGATTCGACTGTTTGGGTGAAAGGTGGGATAGCATGCTCTTTGCCTTTATTGTAGCATTCAGGCTCCCACGTCCACCCACCCATTGTTTCTGCAGTGGAAGAGGGAACAAAACGCAAAGCCAGTGAATCCTGAATTTTTCTTTGAAAGCTCTGCCATGAGCTATGTGCAAAAGTCCTACCATGGACTTCGAAGTCTTGTGCCCTGCCATGGGCCAGAAGAAAGTGTTTCATCCCAAGTTCGAAACTAGCTTGGGTTTTTGGAGCCGTGTCCAAACACGGTACTCAAACCAACCGTGCATGGCAAAAGCTGGCGCCACCGTTGAACCCAAAAGTTGGCTGGTCTATTACTCTATATGAGTATGAATCGATCTCGGGGGTCTCCCATTTTATGAAATTTCCAGGCGTGTGGTTTGCAAACTTATCAACTCAGCGTTGCTGACTTCGTATGGCATGGAATCCTTTTACACATGGTTTTGTAAGGGTGTTACAGTGGTTGATGGTAGGGGACAGCAATCGACAATGATGCTTAAACAATTGCTGGTTGTCGGTTTGATTACCATTGGTTATTTTCCCAAACATACTCACAGATGGTTGGTTGGTTGAGAAGCATATTTTTCACAAGGGTTGAAACCACCGACCAGACACCAATGATCAATAGTCCGACTGATGCACCGCCATGGGGATGGTGATATTGGTGGATATAACCATTGACGTTGGTTAGTAGCACTGCTTGATTATCACCACGTAGATTATCAACCAGATATTGGCCATCATCGACCACACGAATCCTTATGATCAGCCACTACATAACCCCGGGCCGAGTCGCCATTATAAACCATGAAGAATCCCTGGCTGAACCATTACGAAGCCCTGCCTGAGTCGCTACGATGAACCATCCTTGATCCCTGTCAGCTACGAGTCGCCCTGGCTGAATCCTGAGCAGTGGCATCGTGACCTGTGCTAGGCCGGCGGTCGGGCACCAAAGGAGCAAAGCCAGGGTCGGGAACGCTCAGATTTCGCACGGGGGCAGGCATGGCGTTTGCAAAGCCTCCCAGGTATCCCAGGACCCCAAAATATAGCGCTGATACAGCTTGTGTGTTGGTGATTTGTGTTGGTGATTAGTGGTGAAACAACTGCGATGGTGATGATGATTTTTGGGTTTGTAAAAAAGCTGGCTGATGACAATGAGGATAGTTGCTCGAATGATTCGTACCGGAGAATGTCAGGATTGGTGAACAATAATGGTCCGTGTTTATTATTGAAGGATCAAACATGTTTCGCAGTGATTGATGAAGTTAAAAACGGGATAGTGACCGATCAGTATAATCATTGTTGCTGTATGGTGTCGTTTAACGTTGGTGAACGGAAGCAAGATGCTTCCAATCTTTTATATTGACTCCAGCTCTAGTCAATTATATTAGGTTGTGATGGATTATAATGTTGTTGCTGATGTTGCTACTGATGTCGGTACTCGTTTATTATGGACATGAAAGTGACCAACGATGAAGGGTAGGGTAGCTATGTGGGTGTTCCAGAAATGCTGGCACTCCCCAACTCCAGTTAATGCCAACCCCGAATTATTAAACCCCGGACCCCTACTCCGGGGGTCAATTAATCATGTAATGAAGGTCCTGGAATAGGCCGTGAGCACCGTAATTGACCAATTATCCATTAGCATCAGCCATCATAAAGGATTTTCAACCATGATTGACCATCCTCAAAGGCCGTTGAAGAATCAATTGAATATCACATCAACCGACATCAACCATCATGCTCAAGCATCAGAAAGCAGTATGGCCATGGGTCAAGCAGTTAATCAACCAACTAATGGGGATAGTGACCAACAACAATGGAGAAACAATGGTTAATGATAGGGGAACCAGGGGTACGGGGTTTTGACCCACAGCCGTATTAAGCATCGTTGACCATAATGAACCCTTTAACCACCATCATCCACCACCATTTCACCCCCATCATTCTCAACCATCATGGGGACTACCATCATCAACCAACATTCAAACCACCGTTCTGAAAGTTTAGCCATTCAACCAACATTCAACCAGCAACATTTCACCATTATCAACTATCCACTAGTCATCCATTATTAACCATCTATTAATCACTATCTATACCATGAGTATACCATTAATAGCCGCACAACATCATGATCGTCCCCTGCCACGGGGTTCGCCTGAGGCGTGGTGAGCGGGTGGAGCCCAGTAAGCCCAACCACAAAGCTCTCGCAGCTCCGAAACCGACTGTTGAGGCCACTGAGCGACCGACATGTTGCCGGTTGAAGCCTGTGGGTTCGTTGGATCGGTTCGTTGCTTGGAAGGTGAGTTTGTTGGTTGCATGCTTAGTTCTTTGGATGAGTTGGGTGGTTAGCTCGTTGGATGGTTAGTTCGTTGGTTGGATGCTCAGTTCGTTGGATGAGATGGGTGGTTGGTTCGTTAGATGGACGGTTGAATTTGTTTGAGGGTTTGATGATGGTTGATTAGCTGGTTCGTTGGATGCTCGGTGGTTGCTTGGATTGTTGAAATGGGTGGGTTGACCGGCTACGTTTGGTTGCCAGTTGCCAGCTGTATGGCTGTGGGTCAAAACCCTTAGTCCCCCTGGTTCCCCTGTCATTACCCATTGTTTTCCCTACTATTGTTGGTTATTATCCACCATGAAATTGGTTGATTCATGTTGACCGAGCTCGCGATATGCCGTGTTGCATCCTGGAATTCCTTTTGCGCCGCTCAGAAGGTCCTCGTAGAGCGGCTGTGTAGACAGCCAACCCGTGATCCAAGGTTTGGTTGTCCATTCCTGCCACGCGGTTCCAGTGAGTTGTGCCGTTTTGTGATCGCGCTACCAAGAATATCTATGACCAAGAGCACCATTTTGGGAAGTGCTTGGGAAGGGTGGGAAACCCTGCATGGCCCAGACCTTTGAGCTTTTGAGTGGATTAGACGATTCGTATCTTGATTTGTGAGAGGCTAGCGTAAAAATGAACGAACCCGAATTGAGTTACAGACACGAGTTATAAAACCAACTTACGCAGTTTCGCACTTGTCTCTGAGCAGAAACTCAGAAGCTAATTGGAGGAGTTTGTCGTGTTTCTTAACACAAAGTGTGGACAAAATGAAAACATTCGAAAGGAGAAAGATCCCTAGTACGATTCATGAAGTCCACTCGATCGCTGAACGATGTATCCAGCCAACTAGGATAAACCTGGGGTTTTGGAGCATTTGTTGCATCCGGTCTCAGTAATGAAGAAACCATCTAGAATCCTTGCAGCTTTATGCCCATGACATCACACTAGTGAAAAACACCAACTTGGCATGATTCGAACAACACACCGTATGTTTAGGTGTCAAGCTCAACAAAACCACCAGCTGCCTTGACCCTCACTTTCCCCTGATTTTTATTGATTTTTAGGATTAATACCATCATTTTGTGACTGACCAACTTTTCAAACATTGAAGTGGCCAGCCTGCAAGAAGCACGAAATCATTTTCGGAGCTGTAGTTTCCTTCAGGTGTCCATGCGAGTTCTGTTCGAGGAGTGTAAAAGTTGGTGTTCATAGTCAGGGTACACCCAAGCTATTGCAAGTGAGCTATCAAATCCATTCAAATCCCTTAAACCAATATGAATCCATCATCACCATGACCCATCACGGAATTCTGAACAGCCTCAGGTCCTCATGTGAACCATCCTATTAGTCAAACAGTCATGTGAAGCCCCACGTGAAGCCCCACGTGAAGCCCCAAAGAACCACGGTGAACCACGGTGAACCACGGTGAAGCACGGTGAACGGACGCCACCGGGTTCACACGCAGGTTGGTCACAGCCCGATCCCCTCCGATGAGGCAAAACCGAGTTGGTTGGTGGGGGAATAGGGTGGTTGAAACTAAGGAAAGCATGGGATTTTCTATGATTAACAATGGTTACTAGTGGTTATAACTATGGTTAATAGTTGGTGAATGATGTTAGTTGGGTGTTTCTAAGAACTTGGGAACCCCAAAGCTACGGTGGGTTTAACACTATAAGTGGCTAAGATTGGATGATGGGGGGGGTAACCCTAGTCTGAGAAACCATAATTTGTTCTGGTCTGTTATTGTCTTTGGGACATTCCCTCAGAAGTAAGATGAAGGGTGGTCAAGGGTTAACATGTAGATGATCAACACTGGTCAATGGTACGGGCTGTTGGGAGGGAGTGGGAGTTGCCGCTATCCATTCCTGGCAGCGAATTGGAGCGGCGAAAAGGTGCCCAAATGGTTGAACTGGAGATGCGGGACATTATGATGGAAGGATCCTTGATCCTCAATCGTGATGTTAAAGATGATTGATATATGGTGGTTCTATGGTCATGACTGTTCAATAGTGCTGTTTAAAGATGGTGGTTCAAAGGTGGTCAAGGTCGAATGGTGCCCTTTCATCATGGTCGACGATAGGTTGATACAGATCGAGGATCACCGGCAGATCAGGGTACAGCGGGGTCCAATCGGTTCCTATCGCTGGGGCTGAAGCTGGTGACCATGCTGGTGCCCACCCGGTGGCACATGGAAGATGACAGCCAACTGTGATGCTTGTACAGGCTGGCTTTCTTAGAGTCGTATCTTTTTGGGGTATTTTCGGGGTTGATTTCACAATTATCCATGATGATCGTGATGAAGCAATGTACTGTAACCATAGTTGATCATTATTGAACCGTACAATCACTACAGATAAATGGATTCACGACATTTGCACTATATAAATGCGAAAGTTTGGGCAGAAGATCAACATGCTAATTACTAAGTATTCAGCATGAATCACTGTTCCAAAATTCCAACAGTATTACTATGTTGAACAGTATGATCGCCAACTGCCATTCGGACTGATACTCATTGAACATATTTGAACAATGGCAAGTATTGCATCTATAGTCTCCTTACTCTTAAGGACAATGTCTTTCGGATCAGCATACTTTCAAGACGTTCTATTTTCAACGGGCTGTATGGCCTACTGGTATGAAAGAACCTTCAAGAGCTATGAGTGATGAGAACAACAGTGGGTCTCGCATGGTCTCGCCATTGATGCGCAACAGCACGTGCTACTGCTTGAATTCATGCTCACCATCAGCAACTAAAACCCCAACAACGTAGGTTTTACCTTCCAAAATATGGGTTATAAGCTGAAACAAATGATGGTTCTGGGGCTCATGGTACGTACTATTGGCGTTTGCTGTGTGGTGTCACGCTATTGTTGATTGCTGGGGGTAAACTCTTGACCAGAATCGTCTACGAACAATCCCACTCTTGGCCATGCCTGTTTTGGCAGGGGAACTTGAGAAGGGTTTGAGCATTCACGATGCTTAATGATCAGCCCTGTGAAGCGTTACCATCCACTGCTCATCATTTGTCGGTTCACCATCATGAAGCATCACTAACCATCATTAAGCATCACTACTAACCATCATTAGCTAAAACTAAGCATCATCAACCAAGACCAAGCATCACAGATCATCACTTGCCATCCCACATTGACCCCCAAATCTCCTGCAACGTCCATCACTGTAGGCGAGCCCTCCGCAGGTGCAGTGTTTGAGGGGGAAGTTGTGATCAACTTCAGGGAGCACATTTTTTTGCTTGAAACATGTTCTGCGTTGACTGACTGAGGATTCTATTTATGCACATATGCATACAAAATCTATAGATATCTCAACAAGAACTATATGAACTAGTTTGGTGGTTACAGGATGTTCACCAGGGTGACAGGGTCTTGACCGATATCCATATCCGGATGCTGGACTGAGTAGTGATCCGTGATGTGCCCTGCACACGAGCTGGGAGAGTTGGTGAACCCGCGTGGCAACTGCCATTCGTGGTTGAGCGGCGACGCGTAAACTCATTTGTCGGAGGTTATCATGGGCTGTTACCAAGATTCTTGCGCTGATTGGCAATGAAACCCATGAAATACTGATCGTGATCGGTGTGAATGGTCGATTCTCAGGGGAGAACTGGCGCTCGGTTTGTTGGTTGGTTGAGCTTGACTGCTGACGACCTGACAAACAAGAAAGAGATGTACCAAGTGATAAAGTCGAAGAACGTTGAAGATGCCAAGGGGACCGTTGTTGCTGCTCCTATAGGGAATCCAGGTCATAGGATTTCCCAGCCGATTTTTGGGGACACCACCATGCGGATCCATGCTGGTTGTGCATGTGACACTGCATTTCCTTGGGTACAGATGATTTTTCCATGCTTCTGTTGGTGGTGTTTCTGGATGCGAAGGATTACTTGATATTTCGTTTCGGAGATAGGCATCGGATCGGGTTTGCTGGAGTCACAATCCCTTCGGCATTGATATGTGGAACACTAACTAATTGTACCGGCCGGTTGATGGTTTTGCATATTCTTTATTTTCCCTAGTAATCATGAACAAATGGCTGGTTGACTTATATTATTCAAAGGTTTTGAGATCGCCAACCAGTATATTGTTGTACACTAGACTGATAATTGGTGCATTTTGAAAAAAGTGTTCAGCTGGTGAGCACGTGGAATCCAAACATTGTGCTGAAACATAGTAATTATTTGCTGTGGAAAATCTTCAGGTTCTGCCCATGCTACCTGTCGGTTCCCAACTGAGTGGCCTTGCCCGCACAGAAGTTGAGAACCGCTCGAGAATCGTTGTTCTTTCCTCACCTTGTCAGGAAGTAACCTGCAGCTTGTACTGCTTGGTGTTTGATCGTGCCAAGAACCCATGGTTGTGGCTAGTCATGGCTGATATGTTCCTTAGATGTTTCATTCGCGGAGGTTGAAAGCACCAACAAGGACCTGAGATGACAAAGATTTCTGTGGTTTTGCTATGTTTAGCTCCATGATTTCTGGTGAATTCCCAGCCCCGTAGGATCAAGGACCGAGCCGAGCCACGGATCCATAGGAGCGCCACGCATCGCCACGCAGCCAGGCCATGAATCCCTTGTGGAAGACCAGGCCCCGACTCGCCAGCGGCTCCCAGGGTGACCCATGGCTCGCCCCACAGCATCACACGACGCGCCAATGCCCATGGCTCGGAAGCGACCCTGAAATTTTGGGTGTCGAAGACGTAAAACAGCTAGGGTCAGAGCATGATTGATCTGCTGATAATTTCAGGGGTTCCTGGCAGTGGCATTCACAAGTTCATTTGCTCATGATTTTTGAGGATTTCAGTGGCCACAGATTGGCAAGCCCTGCTAGCTGAATGACCACCCTCGTCCTAGCGCCCTGCGGCAGGCTATGTAATTTCTTTGATAGCAAGTCTGGCTGTCGCTGGGAGCTCAGCTGAGGGCTCACTGAGGTCACAGTTCAGCTGCTGGAGTACGTCTAAGACATCGACATTTGCCGTACAGATATGGTCTACAAATCAATGGAGTTGTTTTTTTTTTTTTTTTTTCCGCAGCATGTTACGGTCAGCTTTTTGGCATCTTATATCATATGATGTGATACATATATATCATTATATATCTATATTATCTATATCTATCTACCATATATCTACCATATATCTACCATATATCTACCGTATATCTCGCGTATATCTACCGCATATCTACCATATTTGCCATATATCTACCATATATCTACCGAAGCTCCACGACTGCAGCGTTGCAACTGTCAGGCCACGGTCGTCTGTGCACGTTTGCGCATGGCCAGGAGGCGTCCGACGTACGACGGGTCAGATCGCCGGTAAATCCAGTGAGTTTGGAAGCCAAATAGTGGGATTTTATATGGTAAACCAGGGATTTTATGGGGAAACTATGGGATTTTATAGGGAAACAAAGGGTTTTTCTAGGGGAAACTATGGGATTTTATAGGGAAACTATGGGATTTTAGAAAGAAACCATGTGATCAATAGAAACATGTGGTGGTTGCGTGGTGGTTACATGCGATTAATAGAAGCCGCCTGGGATTTCTTTGTAAAGAATAGGGGGTTACATGGCATTTTGAGAACATGTGGTGGTTTCTCAAGGGGGATTACGATGGTTAACAATAGGGATTCATAGGGGAAAATCGCCAACAATGATGGGAAACTATGGGGGGGTTCTCAAGCCACAGGGGACCCGCAAAGCTATGGTTGGCTTATTGCTATCAATGATCAAAAAAGGATGACTGTGGCCCCCCCTATTTTGAGAAACAACGGGTATGCAACTCTGATGGTGAATGGGTGTTAAAAAGATGATGAACTATATGAGTATGACTATGATGATCAAGTATGATTAGATCTGGATCAACTGTTGATTAAGTACAACCCAAATACTCAATGTATGCTGGTATATTTACCGACATAACTGGATCCTTTTATGGGCCAATGTTGGTAAACATATCAGCAGTATGGAGCATATGGGGAATGGTTAGTAGTTGTTTTTTAAAATAGATAATTAAAATTCATAACAATCTATAGAGAGGTAGTTGTTTGTGCAGAGTACTGTAGCTAGAGATGATGGCTTAATCCTGGCAAATTGATGGTGGTTAATGACGGTCCTATGATGGTGAACGCAAAACCTCATGTTTCGATGGTGATTGATGACAGTGAATCGCGGTCAATGATCATGGATACTTGGATTCAGAAACCGTAGCTGGGAGGATGCACCATGGTAAGCAGTGGGGGCCCAGTTCACCTACCTGAAAAAGGGTTCATTTTTCCGGTGAACTAAGACCAGCTGCACTTCCAAGTGATGGATATGATGATGGTTGATGGATCGGGAGGGTTGCTGGGAATCAAGGAGATGATAATGGTAGATCCCGGTCGCATTGAGGAAACCACCTCCCATTTTCAATGGTTTTCATGCTACAGCCAGCTATGCTTGACCTTGACTGCAGCAAGGGATGAAGGGCCTTGATTCAAAATGCTTCAGCATAGTGTTCCGTTACAAGAAAAATGCATTGGTGGTACCAATGAATGATGGCTAATGAATGTTTTTTTGGCCGTGCCAAATCATTGCTGCGCGATGATGGCTGGACGATGGTCGATGATCACAACGAGGATGAAACCTTACTGGGAATGATGGTCTGTGCTTTAAGCGGTTTGCTTCGCCTCGAAGATCGCCGTAGAAGAAGGGTACCGGTGGTGTGATGGTTGAAAGAACCGGTGGTTGATGGTGGCTATGGTTTGAAATGGGCGAGAATTCATGGATTGTTAGTTGATGATTATCGTCGTGAAGAGTGGTGGACCATGGGGGTTTCCAACATGATAGGTGATGGTTGATGATTGGCAGCCAACATGATAGGTGTTAATCAATCATGGCGAATATGTTGAACAAAACAGGAAGCAACAACGTTCAACGTTCAAAAGGTTTTAGGAACGATGGACTATCTCTCCAGTTGACTTGGAAGAATTGGAAGAACTTGGAATTGGACGATTTAATATTCCCAGACTCAATGAACATGCTTGAACTTACCACTGCCAGGTAGTACCTTGTTGGCCATTGATTTTTACATCTTAAGAATGCTTGATAGCCCCTGCCAACTACCAGTTAATCAGCTAGCTTAGTGTAGCTAGCCCAGCACAAGATGCAGGAGTTAAGAGAAGCTCCAGACTTTACAAGGAGACTGGGATTCTGGGCCTCGCTCTGTGGTGATGGCCGTTGGATGGTGATGAAGTGGTGGGTGATGAAACATGAAAACATGGCAACGACGCCTGAAAAATCTACCTTGGAGCCATGAATTAAGGACCTTGAACACGTACTGAGGTAGTACAGCACTAGTTTGCAAAATGTACTGCATACAGTAAAGCTTTACATTCTCAATAAAAGACCAAATCAACGCCTCTCGCATTTGTAAGGCAGCTGAAAGGATGATCAGCTAAAGTGGAGGCAGTGAAGTTTTGGGTCGACCATTTCCCCTGAGCACTAGAAACAATTGTTTGCTTGCGGGTACAACATGACAAATGATAAACTGACAAGTTCTACAAATAATCATAAATTGTATCACTTTGATTGATAGATTTGGTATTGCGTAATGAATCCCATTCAATTACAGTTGTTTGATTGTTTGATTATTTTTTCCAGATCAACAACTATAAATGTTTATCAAACTATCAATTGTTGCTTCACTTGTTTCTACCAGTCATTTGATCTACGGTAATTACATAGTTTCTATCAACCATTTATCATTTTCGATTTGTTAATTTACTTTCTCACCATCTACGACATCGCGTTTAGCTTCATCGATTCACCGATGATCATTCATTCCAGCGGTTGAATCAACATGTTGTGAACTGCTAATGGGAGCTTAATTGCTTGAAATGATTGATTTGGGTGGATTACAGCTACTACCTTAAAAGCTTTTTAGGCTTTTTAGGATATGATTGATTTACCTTAATTACAGTATAGCCACCCAGATTTAGACTTTTAGCAAGAGATCTAAAAGCCACCAAGTAATGATTGATTCATTCTACTGACTATTTCTGTATTGTCATGACGAACCATTTGATAAAAAATGTATTGATGCACCGTAATTTCTGTATCATTGATTCCCTCTACCTGATATTTGGTTGCTGGTTTCAGTGGATGATTTATTTGGCTGCAACCATGCCCTTGGATGATATTCAAATCACTCCGAATCCGAATATCATTAGGTGAATCAACAAAGGAAGGTACCCCCAGCAACCCCCAATCATCCTAAGACTTTGCTGCCAACTGATGCTTCATGGTCATTCGCACTACCCTTTGGCAAACCAACCTGGAAGCTGGAAAAAAAACAATATTTGCAGGTCAAGCAGCTATGAAAATCTGGATGGTTGATGGTTTACTTGACACCACCCGTTGCAAGAAATCCTTTGGTTACTGAACTCCACCTGGTTACCCTCCTCGAAACTAACAGACAAACCCTACCAGAAGAGTATCCCTTCTGCGCGGAAACTGGTTACCCTACCTGGGAGGGTCTTGCACCGTTGGCGTCCAGGAGTGTAATCCCCAACTGGTCAATCCTAACCACGCCCCAACAATCAGTTGTTGATTCCTTTGGTCACTGAACTCCAGTGGTTACCTAGTCACTTCCACCGGCGTTCGGTAATTAGCGGAGTTAAGTCACCAGATTCACCTGACCAGCTAAGCCACACCGGCTTGGTTCACTTGACCTTTCCACTGGTCGCCACAGCAGTTGAGCCTTGCCAGCGGGAGCGTCAGGACGTCCATTTGCCCAGAACTGCTTCGCACGGGGCGATGCCGTCAGGCCGGCGCATGGTTGTAAGCAGAACTTGCGCCTTTCTCAGGCCATAGGGAACCCCAAACATGGTTGGTTCATTGCTATAAATGGTCAGTAAGCTGGATGACTTGTGGGGTCCCCTATTTTGAGAAACCGCCCTACGTAGAATGAGCCACCTGAAACGTGTCAGTTTCTTCAACTGAGCAAAGTTTTTTAAACGAATGATATAAGCATCATAAAGGAGTTGATCTAGAGATGTGTTGCGTAGGCAATTCTTCATGGGAACATAGGCACGCGTCCGCATTTTTGAGCTGTGGATGTCGCCTAGGCAGTTGCGTAGGTAATCCATGGTGTCATTTTTGCTTGACTAATTGTTGGTGTGTTTGGTTTTTCACTGGTGGCGTAGGCAAAAACCAAACATGACATATAAAAACACCACGCAGGTAGCCTGACGCTGTGATGGCGTAGGCAGGCGTAGGCTCCAGCGTAGGCAGTTGAAAATTATAAGGACCCAAACATTCAAGAAATGTGTGCCAGTTAGGGACAGGCGGACCTTGACCCATGGACGCAACTTGGAGCAACTTGCAAGTAGACCATGCTGCAGCCTAGTGTTGCTGATGTGCATCATGAGAATGGGCTTTTCTCGTCATGTCTTGGGGTTTGCTCTAGTGTTTTTGTTGGCCCTGAAGGGCACTGGGGTAATTTGGATAAAGAATAGCCAGGGATTTCATGTGGCACCTCGTTTCGGGGACTTTGGCTCGCTAGATGGTGGTTTCTCAAAATAGGGGTACCCCAAATTATCCAATATCAAGCCATGTATACTACTAAGCAAAACCACCAAATTTGCATTTGCAGATCTAAAGCTCCAGATTTTCTGTTCCCCAGTTTTTTTGATGCCATTTTTTCTGGCATGGGGAGTCCATTGATATGTTCACAAATTGTCATTGCTTGCCCCCGATCCCATGATCACACATCAATCATAACAATCATTGTGAGGTGGCCAATCATTGGATTGGTGATTCCATGATATGATCACAATCAATACCAATCATAACAATCATTGTGAGGTGGAGGCGCTATTGAAGACACGGCCAAGCCGGCCAAGCCAACAAATTCATTCAATGGCTCTCGCACGTCTATTTCAAAGCATGATGCAATGCGGGCCCACGGGCGCTTTGGCGCCCATGGCCGGAAAACTTGTTTCGTGGATGTAGCCATGGTTGAAGAACAACTTGAAGATTTCACTTGAAGATTCACCCCCCATCTCGACGACCTTGCAAAAATCATGTCCCTGATTTGTCAGAACCTAACAGTACAACTGCCATTTGACCTCAAAATTGATGAAGCTTTCAACCAGATGACCAGTGACCATTTTGTGGAGCTTGAGTTGATCTTTGAGATGATTTGATCCCCAAGTCAGTCCAAAAATCCAACAGCGACTTCGCGCATATCAATCAGACGGTGATGATGCCTGGTTTTTCAATGAAAGCACCATGCTAACGCCGCCAGCAATCTGTGATTGGTGGAATAACTTTTCAGGGTCCCGCTTTCAGGGCTTTTAGTGGGGTTAGAAAGCACTTTTCGTGCTGCTTGGATGCATGTACAGCAAAGACTATTGCACTGCAAAACCCAAAAGTTTCAGGTTGTGTGTGTGTGTGTGTTTTCACCAATTAGTTTCAACAGATGCAACGAAGCTGCTGCTTTGTTTAGACCCACTGGTTTGATGTTGACTGCTTCATAATCTCTCTTGTACTCATAGTCTGTCAAAAATTTGAAGGCCAGTCTTGTTGCTGCTGTTCGAATTCTTGCCATGGGTATGGGTCAGTACGTGAAGAATCCAACATTTTGCTCCTTACATTTCTTGAGATGTAGCAGGGTGCGATTAGATTTTGAACCCCCAAATCTCGTTACCGAAAACCCGACCCTCCAGGCTGCAGATTGTCAGTACGCACACAGTCGTTCGGAGCTACGGTCAATGCCGGGGCTTCTGAAGACCAGGAGATTTCGCTGGGCGGGTTGTTGGCATGGCAGGAGATGTATGCAATTTCGGTGTCTAATACGGAGTGGTACCCTGGGTTACAAGTCGGTAAGCCATTGAACGCATGGCCGTGTGGTTGACAATGGCTAAGTATGCTTGGGAGTGGTTGACAATGCTGAAGAGTTGATTTAGATTGGCCGTCTACGTATTGTCAACTACAACCGGTACCTACCCTAGTGAAGCAACCTAAGTCAGGGATCCCAGGGGGGTACCACTCTGTGCTGCCTCTTTTGCGGCTCGTGACAATCCCAATCCTCAGATGCCGTCGACTTGAACCCAACGCTGCTGGAGTGTTGGGATGGCAGGATGTGCGACTTTCACAAAACTGGGACGTGTATGGCTGGAGACCTGTGCCGATTTGCGCATGAGGTGAGCGGTGGCAGCGAGGGAAGGAATGTGGAGCTTGATTCTCTACTTCACGGGCCCTTTGTTTTGATCAGCAAGCTGATTATGCCGGTGGATAGCAGACATATTGTGATGACATGATGGGAGATCTATAGCTGGTGATGACACAGGTCGTTTCAAATCTCTTACTTTTGAACTCCGATCGTCTCAAGTTGTGACGATCCTGAGATGTGGCTGACACGGGTGACCTAGTGAGTGTCGTCTAATATGTAAACCATATTTAACTGGTTGGTGGTGTCAAACATTTTTTATTTTCCCTTGTAGCTATTAACAATTGGTTGGTTGACAGATATTGTTCAAAGGGGTCAGAACCACCAACCGGTAACCATATCTAAACCATCATACGTAAACCATTGAAAAAGATATCTAACTATATTAGCCACCATATTGAACCAGACCATATCTTACGTTACCATATTAAACCAATATCTAAACCACCACATTAACTAGCCCTTATCTTATGTTACCATATTAAACCCATTATATGAAAAAGATATCTAACCAGGTAACCATAGTAGCCACCATATCTACCCCGCTATCCATCCAACCACTGGATAGCCACCTTGAAGCCGCGCGGGTGCCAGGCCACTGAACTCAGTGACGCGACGACGGCCTGGGAGTCATCCAGTGGCGCCAGGCGCGGAAACGCGAATCGCGAGCGAGCCTTGGGAGCGCCATAGAGCGCACGGGGTTAAGAAACTGTGGATGGATTATAATCTATAGGATGTTTATAGATAAATTGGGGGTATCTATAAACAGTTCCTTAAATTAGGTTATAATCTATAGGATGTTATTTTAACAGGATTATATCTAGTTCCAAACAGGTGTTCATTAAAAATAAGGTATTTCTATATTATATATCCAGACAGGTTTAGGATTATCTATCCAAATGTATTTCTATAAGTGTATTTGGTTTAGGGAACTGCTTAGGATTAAACATTAGTGTAAACTTTAAGTAAATGTAGGTTTAAATGTTTAACCGTTGATGATTTAACATATGGATATCCGTTCTAGTATGTACATATAAATATTTTAACTCAATTGTTTAGGTTTTAGGATTATAAATTAGTGTAGACGTATACAAATGTATTTCTAGTGTGTGTGTGTTGTTCCATTTTTCTTGTAGAGATAATACATGTTCATTTTGCATGCAAATACTTTTGTGTATTTGCATATATTTTTCAACGTCAGATGATTTGCACATACCTTCCGATTCCAAACCTTCAAAACATGTAGGGTATTCTCGCAAACCCGAGGTTTGTCAGGTTTGCCCCTTGACGGTTTCGGGGGACAATTCAAAATACATGAAATATTATTAAATGTTTATTGAAATATATTTCACATAGATATGTGTATCACTTTCATACATTTTGAAAGTGGTGATTTGCCAGGAAATCGACAACAGAAAACACCGGTTTGTCTTCGGATGTTGATTGTTGTTCTTGTTTGGTTGTTTTTGCCGCTTGAAGGATAGAGGCTCATGGATCTGCGTGGATTGTCCCGTGGAACATCATCTCATCATCACGTCCCCCAACGTTGGATGAATTTTTCAGGTTCCAGGTCCTGTCCCTAGGTTTCCAGTTTCCATTATACGAGGTAACCAGGCTGGTTTCTACCATTGTTGTAATTAAATGGGGTTGATTACCGATTACAGAAGTACCTAGAAGGGCAGGGTGTGTTAATTTATCTTGAGTTCACTTCTCAATGGCACAGCAAAGATGGCTGGGACGCAAAACAGGACTCCGATGACTGTTTCACTAGTCCCTTAAGATGAACTCTCTCGGTGTAGTATGAAATCTGTAGCTTATTGCCGCCATTTCCTAGTGATGTTTTCTTGCCGCTCATGGAACCACCCTGATTGAAATTGCTTGGCAGTCGACGGGAAGTTTATATATGTTTATCTGATTTTGTTGTGCAAAGGGTTGGATATTGTTTTTGAGCGGTTCGCCTTCCAAAGTTTTGGTCCACTCGGTGGTTATTGCCTTCATTTATTATGTGTTATTGTTTATCAATAAATCCTCAATATCCAAAGATAATTATTTGCAATACACAATCAAGTCGGGTCATCGGTGAGTCTTGAGTGAATGATACAGCTTGGGGTTGCAGAAGTGTCTCTATGCCGGAACTACACGGCTGGTGATTTTCCTAAGAACTATCCTCCGGGAGACTACCCTGGTTCAGTGGAAGTTCCAAAGTCATTTTTCAGTTGGTTCACCAATCAAGACACGACATTGTCAACAACCAAGCATACTCAAACATCAACGTCTCGTGAATCAGCTCAATAGAATCACCCGCTTGTTCTTTCGACTGCTATGCGAAGTCAATCCTTGATCGACAGTAGAAGTTTGGAAGTGGAAACCACAAGCTGAGCTGTGACACTCTTCCAGACCATCACACCATGGTGAACAGGGCTACCCGACCGCTGTTTGGATCACCTAGAACCAGTAGAGTAGGATAGTGGGGAACTATCAAAATCTTGTTGTAGAGAGGCCTCCAGCCATGATTCTCCAACTCTCCAACAACCCTTTGGCCATGATTATCAGCCAATCAGAAATAAGCTCTTTCGACTGGATGTAACCATTCCTTTGGATATTTTGTTTGCAGAAGGAGCTTCGCTGCACAAGATGCAATGAAAAGTGTATCAACATGTACCAACAAAGACAACATTTCACACAAAGGGCAACAACTTTGACGATCACAGAACTCTGCTGAAAATCAATAACATTCTGATTGAATGTGACATTCTTCACCATGTGTTCAGCCTCAACTTTGATAACAACTTGCCATTCAATTCTGGCTGGTGGTTTTATTGACATCTTTTTCTCGTATCAACAAATTGTTATTGGTTGACAACTCTTTTTCACAGGGGTGGTTCAACGAGCAGCCAGTTATTTGCTGATCTTTCGTCCAGAAATTTTCTACCAGCCATAGAAAATTTCTTTACGAAAGATAAGCAAATAGTAGTTAACCACCAGAAATGCGGGTGGTTTTCTGATATATTTCACCACCCGCCAGCTGCTCCTAGCCGTGTCTTTCCTGCTTAGCGGTGCCAGGAGTCGGGAGCCTGGATCCAGATTGGAGGCCGAAAATGCATAGCGCAGAGCCTGGGGCAGTTTTGAGCCTGAGCTCTGGCAGCTTATGAAGCCATAAAAGTTGGGGGGTTCAGCATCCAAAACCAAGGTAATGAAGCATCCAAATTTAGCAGGTTATGAAGCCAGGGGTTCAGCATCCAAAAAACCAGGGTCATTTGGGTTCCAGATGGTTCCAGGCCCTGGAAGAGTGGTGGTTTTTCTCGGTGTTTCAAGGGGTGATGAATTGTCGTTTTTCTCCAAAAAAGATCATGGATGATTCGCAATTTCGGGATATACCGATACACCCAAGTACCTGTCCATGTATTGGACGTTCGGGGGTCGCGTGAGTACCCACTTGCATATGACCAGATTGTCAGTAACCGCAGACAATTCTAATGTATGCACTGATCCAGCCATGATAATCAGGTAGTTGTTGATTTTAATGAATCAGGTAGTTATGATAATCAGGTAGTTGATAATTAGATGATTTTTATCAGAAAACAATTATTGCACTCATCCTTCTGTATGGTAATCATTCCTGAGACCTATGGAAGGACATGTACTGTACCATGTAGTCAGCATGTATTCTCTCAATTTGTACCCTTTCAAAACAACGTCAGCTGCTCGTAGGAGCGAACCCTATCCAGATATTCGACTGATTTTCCTCTGTGACAGTGGTTGGAAACCCAATCTGATCCATGCGCAAGAGCATTTGACTTTCTTGGTGGTTGATATGAGAAGAAGTCCTTGTTGTAGTTACTGGTTCGTGGTTTGATGGACTTTTTTGCTTTTCACTATTCCCAAATGGTGGCTTCTCGAGCCCCCAAATCATTTTTGCTTAAAACTATTTTTAGCACTAGACCAAGCATTTTGGGGGATTCCTATGGCTTGAGAACCCCCCAAATGATTGGTTGCTTGACGTGCGCGACGGGGTGGGGAACCAACCACCAGGCACTCGCGGAGTTGAGGTTGCAACAGACACCTACAAGGTGGGCCCCCCTAGTTATAAGTTGATTAATAAGCCATTTAACTATAGTTATAACTACCATAACTGGTAGTTACCCTATTTATAACCTAGGTTAGCTAACTAAGGGGGCCCACCTTGTAGAGCTTGGCGAACTTGTCCAGTCCTATCAACCAAAATACGTGGCCAACATCTCCCCAACCCTGGCGTGATGCAGGCGAGCTCGCACCAGGAGCCGCCCAGCGCGGGTCAGGCGCGGGACGTGGCCGGCCGTGATTCGTGGCTGTTGCTGACATCGAGCCATGACGGGGTACCCCAAAAATGACTTGTAACCATTACAAAGTGGTTGATAGTAGGGATAATAACCAACAATGATAGCGGATATACAAAGCATACTCTGGTTGCTCAAGCCATAGGGAGTTTGTAAGGGGGCTATAGTGGCTAATAACGGGGATAATAAGCAACAATAAGACCGATATGGTGGTTTCTCAAGCCATAGGAATCCCCAAAAATGGTTGGTTTACTACTACAAAAGGTTGATATTGGATGATTGGAGGGTATCCCTATTTTGAGAAACCACCACATGGAATACTATGAACCACCATGGACCATTATGATTATGAAACACTATGAATCACTAGTATTATGAAGCCTGTGATTATGATGAAGCCACATGAAACACTTTGAAACACTATGAAACACTATGGGCCCCTAGTACTAGGCATATGAACATTGAGCCAACAAAGTATGAAGCATTGGAAATCACAAACCATCTCTTGGGGGGATCTTCCCGCTGTGCATCCGTTGTGGTGACCATGGTGCATTGGGCCTTGACGTATCGCGCTTCCAGGATGTTGCCATCCGAATTTTGAAGGAGCTCGAGGCAGGATTGGTGCAAGTTGGGGGATGGCAGGATCAGTTTGTAAACGAGTGGTTGTTTTAATGATGGTCCATTTGTATACTTCGTTCTATGATGGATTAACAATATTCACTAGTGGCAAAATAATGGTCAATCACTGGGTTGCCCTTGGGGGTCAGATTTGACGGGGTTTTGTTCCTTCGTATTTTTTTTAATGACTCAAACAATCTCAACATATCTCAACATATCTCAAAATATCTCAAAATATATCAAAGTATCCCAAAATATCTCCAAATATCTCAAAATATCTCAAAATATCTTAGACCGTCCTTTACTTAGGTAATTAAACCATCAAAATTCCAGATCAAAGAATCTCAAAATATCTCAACATATCTCAAAATGTCTCAAAATGTGTCAACATATCTCAAAATCGCAGAGAATTGCCCAAAAAAAACGAAACATATAAAAAACAAAGAACCAAAGCACACCCAAATGTTTCAGTCATGTTTGTGGATTTCAGTGCGTTTGATTCTCAAACCCGGCCCTTTGTCATTTGCCCGAATCAAATCGATTGTGGAATTCAAATAAACTCAACTAATTTCCACTAAATGATAAAAGCATGTCTTTTTTTCAATTTTGTTTGATCTTATTTGATTTAATGTGATTTTATTTTTATGTTCCCAAAAAAGAAACATGTCATTCGAAGACCTGTCAAATCTAGCCCCCAAGTTATTTTTGGTGAGTCAATCGTGGTTGCTCAATCTAGTTGGTGGTTTCGAATACGTGGGATGGCTTGTCCAATGGTAGACATATTTTCAAGATGGCTTGAAAGCATCAACCAGTTGTCGACGATCACTGTGCGCTACTATGATTGACCATTGGGAATACTTCATCATTCTTCTTTGCTCACAAGACCATCAATGATCATCATCATGAGCCATGTGAACTTGTTGACCATCATTCTCAACTGTTCATTAATTAATTAACAAGCAACAATGACATGATTTCAAATCATCAAGGGCCATTGTTGGACATCATTGTCGACATTTGTCAACTACTATCAAACATTAATCATTAATCTTTGACCAGCATTCTGAACCATCTATTTTTCTTAGCAATCATTGAAACCACTTCTTCAAGCATTTTTTGAATCTTCAAACGTTGCCATTCTTCAAGCGTCAAACCAAAGTATGATTCTTCAAGCATCATTCTCAAAGCATCGATCTAGCCATTATCAGACATATCAGAATTTCTTACCAGCAAGCTTAAGGGATGGTTCTCCACATGCCACTCACCACTATAATTGTGTTTAACTGGTAGCCAAGAATTCTATGATTCAGCTGTCCACATTAGCTACTAGTTAGATATTATGGAATTCTGATAGCCAATAGTTCTATGCTTAACTAGTAGCCAATAGTTGCTCACTACTTGCTGTTGACCATCACCAGCGGATCACCAGTGGCTCACCACTACGGATGAACTCGTGAGGCTCGGGCCGACCAACTCAGTGAGGCAAAGCAGGGAAGTCGCAGCTGGGTGGTGGCCCAGCTCGGTGATGGCTACTTAGCGCTGGTTAGGTAGCAGGTTCGGTGGCTTCTGGTGAGGTAGCTGGTGAGGTAGCTGGTTACCAGTTCAGTAGGTTAGATGGTTATTCGGAGCTGGTTCAGTTGTTGGCTGTAGCTGGTTCATAGTCGCTGGTTGAGTGGCTAAGGAGTTGGTTAAGTAGCTGGTTTCTAGTCAAATTCTTCATTGGTGGTTGGTACTGGTGGTTGGTGGCCGGAGCTGGGCTGGTTACTACAATGGGGGCCCCCTGTGTTATGAGTCAGGTTATAAATGATGGCAACTTAAGTCATATGCAAGTGCAACTATGGTGATTTTGTTCTGCAGTTATAGCTTGATTTAGCTATGGGGCAAGAAAAACATAGAACAAAGTTATGAAGGTCAGGTTTGATGAGTGAATTTTCCTGTTTTTTTAGTTGCTGATCGATGGACGGTGTTTGGCACACAGTGACGGTTGTGAGGGCAGCCAAAAGGGGAAACGGAGATGCAGGCCACCAGGCGTGTGTCGATGCAAGATTGTCGGACGTTTCCGCTATTTCTGTCGCAGCTCTATGTCACAGTGTGGTTTGCTTGAATAGATGAGCAGCAAGATGGGATCAGCAGACATGGTGCAGTTTGTCTCGCAATTAGCTGCCCTGTGCAGACCTGCGCTTTCTTTGTTATACAAGCAAAGCAGCAGAACAAAAATGTGCTGGGAATGTGCTGGAAACGTGTTTGCTACTAACTAACAAAAAAAAACAAAACTTCACGGATGGAAGTCCGGCCCCTGCAGAATGTGTTGGGATTTGCCGGAATGTGTTGGATTGTGGAATCTTTTGGAAACGGGAAAACTTTACTACAGACTGAAACCTTACAAAGCGATGTGTTTGACCAATCGGAGATGCATTTTGGCAATTTGATGGAAAAAATGTTGGAGAAGTCTTGGAACGCTTTGGGTTCGTTCATATTTTTCGGTTTTTAGCACAGGTCTTGTTGTCTCCAGGCTTGGAAAGCTGACAGACGACAAGCAGTCGGCAAAGAGCTGCTTTGAACACAAAAGCCATTGTACAAATGTGAAGCTTTGCCATTGGGTTTGCATGTTCTTTCATGGAGGTCGGCCAAATATGATGATGCTGCTACCTTTTTGCCAAAAGGTCCACTTGCTTTCCAGCGAATAAAACACCATCAGCGCCCGCATGCTCCAAAGACAAAACCAACCTCATCACCCAAAACGAAACGAGCAAAAAAACAAAAATGAAAAGCTAAGTTCCAAGTTGGTTGAAAATCTATTAACATGATTCATCTTAATTTCTAGTTGTGACCCTCAAAATCAAAACCTCATCAAACTTCAGGGCGCACATTGTAGCTGGTTGATTTTGGCGAGGCCACGTGCAGGAAGCGTTAGTGGGAACTGACCGGTAGTCCAGCTATTTGAAACAGGTTCATAACCCTGGTGAAGTAGCCCCAACTGCACATCCAAGTCACAAATATGTCGTGGCAAATGGTAATCATAGAAATGAAAAAGATAATGATATGATATGATATATAATCCTAATATGAATGGTAATCACCACAATGAAAATGTTGTGTCATCACGAATATTTCAATCATGGATTCATTTTGATCTTGAATAATGATAATGGAACACCTTCTGGATATTTTTGGTGTATGATAATTGTGCAGGTTGATGGTTTGTGATGGTGTTCAGTGGCCGTTGACGGTGGTGTCTAGACATAATTAAAAACCGTTTTGGTCAAAGGAAGTTTGGAAGCATACTTCCGTGTTACGAACAACCACAATGACTACTGCAACTGATGGCTAATGCAACAGATGTCTAGAGCCAGAGAAGTCTAGAGCAAGAGATGTCTGAAGCAAGATGTCTGAAGCAAGAGATGTCTGAAGCAAGAGATGTCTAGAGTAAGAGATGTCTGAAGCAAGAGATGCCTGAAGCAAGAGATGTCTGAAGCAAGAGATGTCTGAAGCAAGAGATGTCTGAAGCAAGAGATGTCTGAAGCAAGAGATGCCCAGAGCAAGAGATGTCTAGAGCAAGAGATGTCGTCATTTTTGAAGGTGTCAGCTTTCAGTTTTGAAGGAAGTCTCGCACGAAAGCTTCGTTTGGAGAACGATCTGTGTGACTGTCGTCACTTTTTGAAGTTGACAAGTTGAAAAATGGAGGAAGTCTCACACGACAGCTTCGTGCCGGAGACGATCTCTGTGACTGTTGTCACTTTTTGAAGTTGACAAGTTGAAAAATGGAGGAAGTCTCACACGACAGCTTCGTGCCGGAGACGATCTCTGTGACTGTTGTCACTTTTTGAAGTTGACAAGTTGAAAAATGGAGGAAGTCTCACACGACAGCTTCGTGCCGGAGACGATCTCTGTGACTGTTGTCACTTTTTGAAGTTGACAAGTTGAAAAATGGAGGAAGTCTCACACGACAGCTTCGTGCCGGAGACGATCTCTGTGACTGTTGTCACTTTTTGAAGTTGACAAGTTGAAAAATGGAGGAAGTCTCACACGACAGCTTCGTGCCGGAGACGATCTCTGTGACTGTTGTCACTTTTTGAAGTTGACAAGTTGAAAAATGGAGGAAGTCTCACACGACAGCTTCGTTTGGAGAACGATCTGTGTGACTGTCGTCACTTTTGAAGCTGTCAGCTTTCAGTTATCTTCATTTTGTGTGACAGGCGTGCGACTTCGTGCGCATGCGTCATCTTCGATGTTCATTTTGTGTGACAGGCGTGGTACTTCGTGCGCATGGCATGCGTTTTGGGTAGATAGCCGGCTCGCGAAATGCTGTGTTTTGCAATGGAAAGTGCGCTGCTGAGACGTCGAAGGTAAGCTCTGCGAAACGGCGGGTCCGGGCTTGCCTCGGGCTTGCCTCGGGCTTGTCTCGTGTAACTGTCGTCAAAAATCGATGTTCAACGTTCATTTTTGAAGGAAGTCTCGCGCGAAAGCTTCGTTTTCAGAACGATCTGTGTGACTGTCGTCACTTTTTGAAGTTGACAAGTTGAAAAATGGAGGAAGTCTCACACGACAGCTTCGTGCCGGAGACGATCTCTGTGACTGTTGTCACTTTTTGAAGTTGACAAGTTGAAAAATGGAGGAAGTCTCACACGACAGCTTCGTGCCGGAGACGATCTCTGTGACTGTTGTCACTTTTTGAAGTTGACAAGTTGAAAAATGGAGGAAGTCTCACACGACAGCTTCGTGCCGGAGACGATCTCTGTGACTGTTGTCACTTTTTGAAGTTGACAAGTTGAAAAATGGAGGAAGTCTCACACGACAGCTTCGTGCCGGAGACGATCTCTGTGACTGTTGTCACTTTTTGAAGTTGACAAGTTGAAAAATGGAGGAAGTCTCACACGACAGCTTCGTGCCGGAGACGATCTCTGTGACTGTTGTCACTTTTTGAAGTTGACAAGTTGAAAAATGGAGGAAGTCTCACACGACAGCTTCGTTTGGAGAACGATCTGTGTGACTGTCGTCACTTTTGAAGCTGTCAGCTTTCAGTTATCTTCATTTTGTGTGACAGGCGTGCGACTTCGTGCGCATGCGTCATCTTCGATGTTCATTTTGTGTGACAGGCGTGGTACTTCGTGCGCATGGCATGCGTTTTGGGTAGATAGCCGGCTCGCGAAATGCTGTGTTTTGCAATGGAAAGTGCGCTGCTGAGACGTCGAAGGTAAGCTCTGCGAAACGGCGGGTCCGGGCTTGCCTCGGGCTTGCCTCGGGCTTGTCTCGTGTAACTGTCGTCAAAAATCGATGTTCAACGTTCATTTTTGAAGGAAGTCTCGCACGAAAGCTTCGTTTTCAGAACGATCTGTGTGACTGTCGTCACTTTTTGAAGTTGACAAGTTGAAAAATGGAGGAAGTCTCACACGACAGCTTCGTGCCGGAGACGATCTCTGTGACTGTTGTCACTTTTTGAAGTTGACAAGTTGAAAAATGGAGGAAGTCTCACACGACAGCTTCGTGCCGGAGACGATCTCTGTGACTGTTGTCGCTTTTTGAAGTTGACAAGTTGAAAAATGGAGGAAGTCTCACACGACAGCTTCGTGCCGGAGACGATCTCTGTGACTGTTGTCACTTTTTGAAGTTGACAAGTTGAAAAATGGAGGAAGTCTCACACGACAGCTTCGTGCCGGAGACGATCTCTGTGACTGTTGTCACTTTTTGAAGTTGACAAGTTGAAAAATGGAGGAAGTCTCACACGACAGCTTCGTGCCGGAGACGATCTCTGTGACTGTCACTTTTTGAAGTTGACAAGTTGAAAAATGGAGGAAGTCTCACACGACAGCTTCGTGCCGGAGACGTTCTCTGTGACTGTTGTCACTTTTTGAAGTTGACAAGTTGAAAAATGGAGGAAGTCTCACACGACAGCTTCGTGCCGGAGACGTTCTCTATGACTGTTGTCACTTTTGAAGATCTCAGCTTCCAGTTTTGAAGGAAGTCTCGCAAGAAAGCTCCGTTTTGGCAGGCTGTCGTTTTCTGCACAGTCTCTCTTATCAAAACGCTTCAAAATCGCACTTTTTCCGCTTTGGCGCTGGGAGTCTGGGTTTGGGGCTTGGATTTCTCGCATTTTCGCTGGCTTTCGTTTCCTGTGCGCTTTTGCGTATCAAAATGCTTCAAAATCGCACTTTTCCGCTTTGGCGCTGGAAGTCTGGCTTCAGCAACCGTGACAGATGGTTTTGTGTTGGTGGTTTTGTGTGGTGGTTTTGCGTTGGTGGTATTGTGCGGTGGCTTTGTTGGTGGTTTTCTGTTGATGGTTTTGTGTTGGTGGTTTTGTGTTGGTGGTTTTGCGCTGGTGGTTTTGCGTTGGTGGTTTTGCGTTGGTGGTTTTGTGTTGGTGGCTTTGTGTGGTGGTCTTGTTTTGCTGGTTTTGTGCTGGTGGTTTTGTGTGGTGGCTTTGCCACGCAACAGGAAGCACAATTTTTTGAAAGAACCATTCCAACAAACTATAGGCACTTTTGCCTCTGAATTATAGGCCACCGTTTTCTTTGATCTTATAGTGGTTGACCTTGGGAAACTTCCGCCCCCGGCTTGCCCGGGTACTACTGGTAGATTATCATGGCGCATAGTGCCGTGAATGATGGTGAACCATTTTTGAATAAGGATATAACTTATAAGGATGACAAAGGAGAGAATAGGTTTTCGTAGTTCGTGTCAATGGTCGAGAGAGGTGGTTAATGATTTTGTGAAGCTTAACGAAGATGCATTGTTTCTAGTGGTAGTTGAAGATGGGTAGTAGTGGTCAATCAGGGTTGATCATAGGGACATGAATCAAGAGTTAACCTGGTTTATTGACAACGACAATCGTCACTTGTCATCATCATTTTCAGTATCATTAAATCAATGCCTAAGTAGGTACAATCAGTGACCGTGACCAATGATTTGTAGCTGAAAATGGTCAACAGCTATGTTTCACAGGGACTTAACCATTTTCAGATATACCTGTAGTTACCTATGATCATCAGTGATATATCCACTATGTTGATCATAGATCTTAGTTGACAAAAACCTATGATCATCAGTGATATACCTCTGATCAACAGCGAACTGTTCTCAGGGATCCGCAGATAAATGGCTGTGGGTCAAAACCCGGTACCCCTGGTTCCCCTCTCATTAAAGATTGTTTTCCTTATTATTGGTTGGTCATTATCCTCCAAGGAAGGCTACCCAGAATTAGATTTGGCTACCCAGAATGAGAGTTGGGTCATGATATAAACAACATCACGGGGGATCGGGGGATCTTGGTTGACCACATACAAGGTTTTAGGATAGGAAGTATATAAACCATTGGAAGGTATTGTGCCTATTTGGCGCCGGTTAACTCTACGGGCATCCAAAGTATAAAACTTGCGTTACTGTGGATGCTAGTTATTCTGAATTACGTTGAATTCTGGGAGCCCATGTCTAGACATATGTATTTATTCATATGTACATGGTTTGGTTATTTGAAGATTTATGTAAATAAATTCATCGATATATATACATAAAAATATATATATATATATATACACGTGTTTAAGCGGAGCTAAGCGGGGACGAATCCATGCGAATTAATTTTGTGGATCCATTTATTCACCTTCCTTGAAGCTAATGAAGAAAAGGCCAATTCCATTTCATGATTTTTTGTGTGAATCGATGGGGTTAGGACTTATGTGCAGACTTTGCATAGCAACACTGATAATACATGCCTACTTATTTGGGCGGGGGGATTTAATAAGATAAGCCTTTTCAAAATTACCAGCTGAAAGTTTGATCGGTGAGGATGATACACGCACACATGTTTCTGGGCGTAGGTTCATTGAGATAATTGCCATCGAAGTAAACAGTAATAATCACATGATAGGATTGAACTTATTCGGTCCCTTTTTCAATCAAACAAATCGGTCCTGGTTGTTGGCGTTTACTTGCTTGCAAGTATCGGTCTCAGGTGAGACCGATACATGTAAACCCTTTTTCGATCAAAAAACAATTTGTGTTAACTTGGGATTTTCCAGGCAGGCTTGCATGTATCGGTCTCAGGTGAGACCGATACATGCAAACCCTTTTTCGATGAAAAACAATATGTTTGTGTTAACTTGGGATTTTCCAGGTAGGCTTGCATGTATCGGTCTCAGGTGAGACCGATACATGCAAACCCTTTTTCGATTAAAAACAATATGTTTGTGTTAACTTGGGATTTTCCAGGTAGGCTTGCATGTATCGGTCTCAGGTGAGACCGATACATGCAAACCCTTTTTCGATTAAAAACAATATGTTTGTGTTAACTTGGGATTTTCGAGGTAGGCTTGCATGTATCGGTCTCAGGTGAGACCGATACATGCAAACCCTTTTTCGATGAAAAACAGTATGTTTGTGTTAACTTGGGATTTTC
>VSDK01001837.1:526344-580571 GCA_009767595.1 Symbiodinium kawagutii | reverse complement strand
CAGCCTGAACTAGGTTTGTGTAAATCAGATGTATTTGGTGAAATATTTATATGTAATAATTGATTATTCTGTATTATCTTTTTTGGATATGAGTGTCTTGGTCAATGATCCCCCAACCTCTTGATTCGTAGTGAAACCATAGTCTCCTCGTTCGATTTGCCATTACGGGGGGATCGGGTAATCTTGGTTGACCACATACAAGGTTTTAGGATAGGAAGTATATAAACCATTGGAAGGTATTGTGCCTATTTGGCGCCGGTTGACCCCACAGGCATCCAAAGTATAAAACTTGCGTTACTGTGGATGCTAGTTATGCTGAATCACGTTGAATTCTGGGAGCCCATGTCTAAACATATGTATTTATTCATATGTACATGGTTTGTTTTTTTTGTAGATATGTACAAATAAGTATATATGCGCATATGTTTGTTTGAAGATTTATGTAAATAAACTATGCAAAGTAGAATGAGAGTTGGATTTTTTTTATATAATCTCGCCGGGGATCGGGTAATCTTGGTTGACCGCATACAGGGTTTTAGGATAGGAAGTACATAAACCATTGGAAGGCATTGTGCCTATTTGGCGCCGGTTGACCCCACAGGCATCCAAAGTATAAACAAATAACCAAATCTACAGAGAAAAAACAAATTATTTTCCTTTTACTCACTCTTTTCCGTTACAGACCTTATGTAACTTATGGTCCATAAAGGGGTAAACATGATACTTTTACATAATTCCGACTCCTTGTCCTTATCACTAAATAGGGATACGTAGATACTTTTTTCCCCACGGTTAAAATAATTAAATTAAAGGAAGTTTGGAAGCCAAACTTCCGAATTATGGAAAGGTAAAGCAATTACTTTGTTACTTAGATAAAAGAAGATCAAATACGCATGTGCGTTATTGATAGGAAATACGCCAAATGCCGTGTTTTTTCAATGCTTTGTGTTCCCATATTACATTGCGCCGGAGAACCGCAAAATCAAAAACAAAACCTTGCACCGCTAACATACATATATATATATATATATGGCAAACTCTAATTCTCAATATCCAACTCTAGTTCTCAATAGCATCCCTTCTCCATTAATGGTTGGTTCATATTGACCCATAGCCAAATTGACCACTCATCACTTGACCATCCATGGACTGCCAGCAGCACGTGAGGCAACGAGTCGTCAGGGACCGGGCACCGCACAACGGACATCTGCTTCACCGAGCGGGCACCATGTCCGGCGTCCCGGGTGGCCCAGGCTTTTTGCAGGGCGGGTGGGGTTATTCCAGGGGGTATGCCGGGGTAAGGGGTGAACCAGGGTGAAACCATAG
The DNA here is from genome assembly GCA_009767595.1 of Symbiodinium kawagutii. NCBI lineage: Eukaryota > Dinophyceae > Suessiales > Symbiodiniaceae > Symbiodinium > Symbiodinium kawagutii. Next base: position 579,245 of record VSDK01001837.1, on the reverse strand, counting down.
GTATACCTCAAAATTCCCAACATTTTTGGAAGGATCCATGTTGAACCGCGACATGTTTAATGATTCGAATGTTTTGATGAAAAAAAATCAATGATTGGGTGATGGATCTCTCTAAATGTGTGTCATTGTCCGCGTGAATTCAACGTGTTAGGTGATTCCCCGGAGATATGAGGACTCGAAAATAACAGACTGTCACGAATGGGTGAAGCAGCAAATGTAGCCATGCATGTATAGCTTAATTCCCTGCAAGCATGAGATCCCATAGGAATGCCAGGTTTTGCAGATGTATATCCTTGAACCCTTCAAACATCAAGAAAAAGAGCAAAAAAATCGTAGTTGAACTGTCGAAGCTCCCCTCTTGAGGTACCTGACATCCCCCCTGAGGATCCCTGGCGACAAAGGCAACAGATGCTTTCCCAGGACCGGCTGCGGTTAACAAAACCAGCACTATGGCCAGCGCCACTCCCTGAGACCGGCTTTGCATGGTGGATCCAGGCAGCCAGCGTTTGATTCATGGCTGATGGTTGCTGGCAGAAGCACCAAACAAAGGATCCAGAATGGTGGATGGTTCATGGTTCATGGCTGATGGTCAATGATTGGATCCAGCCATGAAGGTAATTCGTTGCTTCAGAGGATGGCACCTAGCAATAAGCAACCACTGGTTGAATTTGGTGATGTGTAGACTCATCTACAGGCACTTCTATTCACACATTACATTTCACTTACTGTCCTTCAGTTGTGACTCAACTTTGCTGATTCGACTTTGCAAATGCTATACATAGTTCCTTTCATTCCACCACCTTCAGTGTTGTTGAAGATTGGGGTTGTCAACATTCAATGGCATTGGGAAGTTCATTCAAAAACCATTAGATTTGATTCATCGTTGATGATGCCAAAACATATGTATTTGGTTGGTGGTTTCGAACATGTCTTTTCTTCCCTAGTATTGGTTGGTTGACTGCATATGTTTCATAGGGATTAAAACCACCAACCAGACATGGGAGTATTGCCAGTATTGCCAATTGCGCTTCACGGAGTTGTCAATACTCGGTGAGTTTGAACCCATCATGGATGTCCACTGCTATCATCTCAGGTGATGTCCCCGGTATAATTGGGTAATTGTTGGTAATACACCATCCTATATATATGGATCCAATGTGCTACTGATGACTATTTGTGATGTTCACTGCTGCTCTATTGGTTGATCACTCCCTGTGAAAATTATCTGGCTGGGTCCCTGTGCAGTTGGGGGTTTCTTAAAATAGGGAACCTCCCAAAATGGTTGGTTTGTTACTGTAAATGACTAATATTGAATGATTTGCGGGCGCGGCACCCCTATGACTGGACAAACACCAATTTTTCCCAAGGTTTTGATGCTTCCTCGACTAGAGAATGATGCCTCGCAGAGCGTCCCAAAGCGATTGGTGAGCAGAACTAGGGGAAGTACCAGGAAAATGGTAGATGCGGCTGCTTGGGAAAGATATCCGGAAACCATCATAAATCATCATAGATGATTGTAAATCACCCACTTTCCCCGGAAATTCTGCAATGAAATCTTATGATTGTTGGGTGGATTATCATCAATGTCAGCCGGCTGTGGCTTTCGAAGCACTGTGGCCGCTGTGGGCAGCCCCATGCTGTTTGTTTGCGTCAGGAGTATGTTATGATCGAGGAAAGCATTCTGATGTTGCAGAGGCCAACCCGGTGAAACTGTGAGAAATCCCTGGAGTTTCCGGGGACCTTTCTGCAGTCCATTGCTGTTGTGATGAAATTGATGAAATCTGTGACATAAGTTTAGGGTTTAATGAATCTAGTTGGATATTGATGAAGTTGTGATGCATCTGAATCTAGTTGGATAAGTTTAGGGTTTAATGAAGATGTGACATGCAAGGGACAAAATTTTGTGCTGCTTCTCTCTGCTGCGGGTGAGCAAATTCGAGGCTGAGAAACGTCACCAACGCCATCTTGAGCTCACGTTGTTGTGGTTTTGACAGAACCGGAAGGGCCACCAGTCAGTCATCATCAGCTTGAAGCAGCTACTGACTAAAGTCAGCAAAGTTGTAACATAGATAATCTCCAAGGTAGAGACATTGGTGCAGTTATGGCACGAGTAAATAATTTTGAGCTTTGACCTGTAGCCATTACCATCGGCTCTGAAATACGCAACTGTTGCGTCAATCCCTGCCGCTACTTTGGCCAACAAGCCGTCATCATCCACAAGCGGGGGTGTCTCTCAACTTGTTGGTGTTGATACATAAGGAATCGATGAACAGCCGTAGCTTAAGGAGCCTGGGCTGTCCCAAAACTACCATCAATTCTGAGGAAAGAAAAGGAAACTATAGTACACGTAAACCATTGATGTACCTCAAACTCTGCTCATTGTATGCTAGGCCTCCGAACTTACCACTTTGATACGAGTTCCTGCCCTGAAGACAAACGTTTTGACCACAGAAGTGACACATGAAGCACGTTGCCGCCCATGTGAAATTACCACATTGTTTTTGTGGTCCATGTTTTATGTTTCTTCTGGTTATTCTCCCCTTGGAGATTTTGTTTAGATCCTTGTTCTTGCGTTATTTTCTTGTCATTGTTGTTGTTGTTGTTGTTGTTGTGGTGGTGGTGGTGGTGGTGCTGCTGCTGCTGCTGCTGCTGTTGCTGCTGGTGGTTGTTTTGGTTTTGCTGCTAATGTGTGCTAGCAAAACCGCCTGCCAGGTGGAATAGCTTGCAGCCCCAAGCAAGGGCCGGAGATCCAAGATGCTGTTTGCAGAGTCACAACTAGCCGGATTTGTTTCATGTTGTTTCATGAGCAAATTTCTCCAGGTTTCATGAGCAAATTTCTTCAGGTATTCAGTCCTAAGTCCTAAGTATAATCGCATCGATTCTTACCGAACGTTCTTAGAAGCTGCAACTTTGGATGCCGAAGCGTTTTCCAGCCGTTTTCTAACAAAATTGCCCAAGCCTAACTTGGGTAGATATCTATCTTAACATACATACCTATACATACCTCAATCCTTAACAATCCAGATCTGGCATAACAATCCTTGATATAGATACGTACCTGGTCGATATCTATATCACCCATGAGGATGTCACACTTGAGGCGCTCTCCTGTTAACATACCTGGTCGATACATACCGAAGAAACTACATCGGATGTCACCCGTTCTGAGGCGCCCCACTCAGAATCAGGGGTCGGTTCTGAGGCGCAGCTCCTCCAAAACCTTCGTCATCTTCCGCAGCTCCGAGGAGTGGTGAGCCGGGTGCGCGGTGAAGCGTTGCGACATCCGTGCCGTTCGGTTTGGCCACCAGGATTTGGAGGTGATTTATGGTGATTATGGCCATAGTCAGAGATATTGATGATAGTCAGAGACAGGCATACTTATACAGCTTGTGATATCTTGTGATTATTGTTTTTCTATGCGCTATATGACTGCCCACGAGCCGTTGACCAACTGAAATGACGGTCAACGTTACTGGTAAACAAACCGGGAAGCCGAAAATCATTTAGAAATGATGGATTTTCCATGTCCTTGTTGGTTTACCAGAGGATATATGTTCAAGAGTATTGGGGAATCAATGACCGGCATAGGAATATCACACACTTGATTGAATGCATATTCACCATGGGACTGGGGTTCCAGAAATCAGCAGGGTGCGATCGTGCTACCAACGCTGGAAGCATTGAAGACATGAGCCGAAGTAGCAATTGATGGTGAATGGTGATGATCAACTCCCTGAAGCTTCCAGATAGGCTGAATCTGAACGGCTGTTGGTGTTGAAACATGATGAGTTCCATGAAATTCTTAAGGAATACACACCACAACTGAGTAAGAACTTTGTTACGAATCTATAGCAGTTGCCAAACTCCGGCCAATCCCTGGTTGACCGCTTGGCCTTACAAACAAGGTGCATGTGGCCCATAGCAGTTCAATGATGTTCAATGGTTGGGGGTTGGTGCTGCGCATTCTTGGAATGGATATCCTGCGAGGTACATGTTCCACAATCTACCCGCTTAGCACGAATACGTGGAAACTCATATTTGTGCATGCGGTGGGTGGTCCTGTCTGGTCCTGTTGCACTTGATGGTTTGTTCCGAACGGTTCCCGATCTCTTTCCAAAGTAAATATGTTGGAACCTGAGCCATTGGAAGCTTTTTTTGTTTGGCAAATGCTGTTAGTCTATGAGATGATTCACTGGCTGGTCAAGGGTCCATCATTGGAATCTCCGTGCGGGTGCTATGGAGCAGGTCTCAGCTGTTAACGATGAGTGAACTTTTGTTGACTCCTGCCAGATACTCCATGGTGCTGGTATATTTACCTACAAAGCTGGTCACTATATAGAAAAGATGTTGCTAAATAGAACAGGACCATGAAGTATTTGGGAGACGTAGTTTTATGGTGAATTGAACCACACAAATTTCATAGAATGTATACTATATAGCGCATGGAGGGTAGTGTTACTACAATCATAGAATGCATAGCTTATGACTATTGCTATAGAGATGTTCGTTGTTAACCACTCTTGCTACAGCTTGTACTGGCTTTCCATCGTTGAATGGACCATCTCAGGAGATGAAGCAACGAGGCGCTGGGGAGATTTGTCGAGGCATCAGGTGTAGCATCAACCGGCCATATGGGTGTTTCTCAATAGGAGACATTTTGAATCATAGTAGTCGATGAATCATAGTAGGTTCAAGTCATTTGGGTTGATTTGTTTATCAAAAGGATACCCCCCAAATCATCCTTTTGAATCATAGTAGTCAACCATCCATTTTTGGGGTCCCCTATGACTTGAGAAAACCACCATATGGGAAGCGCCCGCGATAGGGTTGTGGATCTGCCATCGTCGAGTTTTGGTCCTGTCGCATGCCGGTGACAAACTGGTGAAACCCCAGAACTCGCCAGCAAATTCATTCACACCGTTTGGAAAATGCAGTGGCACTTACAGTAACGTTTCCAATTCACCGTAGTTGGCACTTACAGAACTCAACAGAATGGATCCATTCACCGTATACTTGGCACTTGCAGTGGCGTTTTTGGGTCACGAAAGATCGAATTATTTGCCATGCAAGCGGAACGCTGGACACATTCATGTGGAGCTCTATCCCAAGACAAGCTGAATGATGCTTTTAAACTTGCAGAGGAATTAACTTGCACAGGGGATTATCAACCTGAATCGATCACACCTATCCAGTTGTGAGTTTGTTGCGACGCATTACTGGTTGGTGGTTTCAAAGAGCCCTTGGGCTCAAGCTTCCAAGGCAGCAGGTGCTGGTGCGCACAAGACTGCGTTCGGATTGAGCCATGCAACCACATCTACGAGGATATATAGATGACTGGAAACAGTATCTTTTGGATCATGAGATGATTGGAAGTACGAGATGTGATGCTACTGTTCATGTTGCTTCTCGACGAAGCATGCTGGTCAGAAACATCAAGCATTTGGATGACAACACCTGTGAAGCAGAGGTCTTTTCCCCACTGGGTACGTCCGCATGGGCTGCAGTGAACGAATATCTCTCTTGGGACTCTGAAACTGCGATTGCTAAGGTGAAGATCCTTTGGGGACAAAACACCATTCATAGGGACTTTGATCAGTTTTGGTTGATTTCTGCTTTTGCCAATGACTTCAATCCTGGTTGTGACTACGAGGTTGATGAGCACACCATTGTTGTACCGGTTGGAAACCCATTGGTGAACGAGAAGCTGCATGTCCTCGAGCTCTTTGGAGGATATTATGGGGGATGGTCACGTGCTTTGAATCATTTTCAAGATGCCCATGATCTTTCGCACATGACAGTTGCAATCGAGAATGATCTGAGAGCGTGTGCGTTTCTTGCCTTTTCGCAGGATTTGCCAGTGTTTGGTGGACATAAGGACCTGCCATACAATTTCCTTGATCACATCCATGGAAGTTGTGTTTTGCATGCAGATGCTTCTAGCATGTCGTGGATTCCAGCAGTGTGCAGCTGGCATCCCCATGTAGTTTGCATGTCGCCTCCATGCCCTCCATGGAGTCAAGCATCCGTAGGACCAGGCCTAGGATCACCACAGGGAATGCTCTTTCCAGAGACTCTCTTGCAATGCCGCCTTTTGAAACCGGAGATCATCCTCATTGAAAATGTTGTTGGCTTCTCTCAACATGATCATTACCAGTATGTACTTCGCACCATGCAGCACATCGGATATAAGGTTTTCTGGTCGGGTACTGTTGAACTCGCTCATATGTGTCCTGTCAAACGACCAAGATGGCTTGCAATCCTCATCAGAGTTGGAAGTGACCAGATTGAAGAGGTCCCAATGCAGCTTTTGGCCACCCTTCACATGAGTAATCCAATTATGTTCAAGTCAGTGATCACTCAACCGAGCATTGATTTCACCAGGCTGCAGATTTCTCCAGAAGTTCGGAAGATCCTTTCAGATCCACGTTTCTCACCACATGTACATGCGGGGAAAAGAAGAAAGGTTTCACCGGAAGATGTTTGGTTGGAGCGATGCCATTCAGGCTGGGAGACCCTTCCCTGCTTCCTTGCATCCTATGGTAGCCAGCACAAGATGATTGCCACCAACAAAGACAGACAGGTTCTGACTCATCTTGCTGCAGTCGGAGGAAGCAATCCCAGATATTGGCACCCGATTGAAATCCTGATGCACCACATGGCAGTAGGAGACACAATGCTTCCAGCGGATTTTCATGAATCATGGCGAGCCTTGGGTAATCAGATTGCTGTTCCACATGCAGCCCTGTTGATTCACAACACCCTGCGCCTTCTCAAGAACATCCAATGGGATCATGACTGGAGTGACATCCTCACTGGCCTTCGCACTCACAGAATCTCGACTGACACCGGTATCATTGAAACATCGGACTTGGGATTTTGGGTCACTGTTCCATCCGTACCTAAGAAACAATCCGACCAATCAGCTTTGGGGAATCTTGCGGAAATCCTTGAACATGGAGCATCTTTCATGCCGGACGGGATGTGGTGGGACTTGGAAGGATTTCATTCCCTTTCCTCATGTTTGCCCACCGCCACATGGTCACAGATCACCTTGACCCAGAAAGAAGATGAAGATGCTGTGCACATGGACTCACTGCACATCTTCGTACCTGTCAAGATTCAGTTTGCTCAGGGCACTTTGTCAGCATGGGCACTCTCCACGATCAATCCTGCAGACATCATCACACTTTGGGATTCCAGACTGGCTCCAGTCTCTGCGGGTTCCCATGAAGACTGTGAGGCTGCTGCGATTTCGTTGGCACCGATTGATACCAAATCCAACCTCCACTCAGAGCAAAAGGTGATTCCATGTTGGAGGGATGGAAAGCTGGTTCTCATGACAATTTCCCCGCAGATGAAAGTCAAACAAGCTCTGGAAGATGCCTTTCAATGTGAGATCTTTGATGCATTTGGACCTTTGTATGCTCACACAGCTGCCTCACGATGTTTTGGATGTCAAGATTTTCCCACCAGGCACATGACTGCAGAGGATGATCCAACTCTCATTCTGACAGCATTCCAGGCAGCTGTTGTCACGTTTGATTACGAAGTTCTGCATGACTCCTGGAACATTCATGTCAAGGCCAGTTCAGATGCCACTGATACCTTGATCAAGTTGTACACAAATTGCATGCATCCGGAAGATGTGGCCAAGCTAGGTAGAACACTCGATGTTGAGCGAACTGCTGAAGGAGCCACACTCAGCTTTCGACCTGTTGACAACAGAGTTCCGGTCCCACCAGCAGCTTGGGCCATGCACATTGCAGTCTCGGTCACCAGAGCAGTCTTTGCCATGATACCATTGACCACACCTTGTCCAATCAAGCTGAAGTGGGAGGGGAGACCTCTGTGGGAAGGATGTTTGGACTGGGATTTGTCAGCGCAAGTCATCGAAAGCCTGCTACAAGTATGCCTCGCTCCGGTGATGCATTTCACATGTTTCAGGTTGGTGTCCAGGGGAAGACAGCTTTTCACCAAACTGGGTGATTTGATTGCCACCAATGATCCGAATCCAATTGCCATCCATGCCATTCCTGAGGTATGGGGGGGTGGAGGCCCCACGGGGGCCAAATGCCAACACCGTCAGCAAACCAAAAACTCTGTTGCTGCATCCCTGCTTGAACAAGGATATGAGCTAGGATGGATCCAGAAGCACGTTGACACCATGATCGACACCTTGGGCATTGCAGCGGTTGTTCCAGCGGTTGGGCAACCACCAGGCACCATCCGTCATGCACGTATTGCCCAGTTGTTCTCAGATGCCAGCATTCCACTTCCCAAGCCAACCAAAGGGGTCTACACACCACAGACCCTGCGCACCAAGCAGCGACGTAAGACCCTTGCAAATCCTGACCCCATGGACTACAGAATCAATGTTCAATACCTTCAGAACGAAGATGGATCCAGCACACAGCAAATTGGTGACCTTCGTGGACATTCCACCGGTGTCTTCCTTGCGGATCGTCATTCAGCAATGCCTTTTTTGAATGAAGGAGCCAAGTTATCACCAGATGAACTTGGTATGATTGTTATGGGACACATCGAAGATACACCAAACATGCGAGGAGAAAAGGTGGTCATACCATGCATTGACAAGAATGAACAACAGGTTTTGGTCCACGGAACTCTCTTCCAGATGGGAGAGAAATCCATTCGTATCAAAGCGTGGCAAGCTACCAAGGTCACCTCTTCTAGTTCCAAAGTGTGCTCCATCACTTTGTGGGCGAATGAGTGGACCCCCCAAGAGTGGCAGCATGCCACTTCCAAGACCAACATATTCATCAAAGAAGTTTTGATGCAGGAGCAGATGGATCATGCGATTGAGGGCTGCTGGGGGAGATCCCTTCGTAAAGGTAAACAGGTGGCAAGCGTTCACGATGCGACAAGCTTGCAAATCCATGCCAGTGTCAGCTCTTCTGTGTTTGCACAATTCCTTGCTGCATCAGGATTTAACAAATTGTGGGCTGCCCCCAAGGAAGATGGACAACTTTCCTCTGAATACCGTGTACTGTGGATGCCACACTTGAAGCAGGATCTTGGTAGGCTGAACGCAGTTGCTGCCCAAATCAGCAACATGAGCGGCCTCGTCAAAGGTCGCAACTCTCTAGGGATCCGGGTTTTGAAAACCAACTTTGCAGAAGCTTGGAAGAAGGTTTTTCCAGATGATGAGCCTCCGATCGATGTCCCAAGTAGTTTGGCATTCAAACTGGAGCCTTTGCCACACGGAACAAACCCATCTCAATTGCGTGAGTGGGCAGCGGCAGTGGGATGGACGTTACGGCCAGTGCGTCCACTGGGACCAAAGACGTGGCTTGTTACATGCGGTGAGAAGCCACCCAATGAGATCCTTGCCTGGAATGGACAACCCATTTTGCCCATTCCTTTGCCATCACGTTTCCAGCAAGAACGCCAAAGTGCAATCGTAGCGGGGCCAAGAGCAAGAAAGGAGAATGGACCAAAGGACACCACTCTGCCTCCACTGGCAGGTGACCCATGGGCTAGCTTCGTCCCTAGCAATTCAGCCCGCAGCGCATCCTCCACAGCAACACCTGCCACTCAAGCAGTTCGAGCAATTCAAGGGCCGGCAGAACAAAAGTTTCAAGCGCAAGATGCTAGGCTCAGCACATTGGAGGAGAAGATGGAGAAAATGATGCAAAGCCAAGGAGAGCAGCAGCAACACATCCAAAGGTTGGAAAACACCACTGCGGGCATTGAGCATCGACTGAGCTCCCAGCTCAATCAAGCAGTGGACAATGTGAAGAACGAGCTTTCGCAATCCTTTTCGACGGCCATCAAGCAGCAGTCACAAGCATTCGATTCCAGCATTCGAGAGCTTAAGAACTTGCTTCTCCAATCCAAACGGAAGCAACAAGCCAAGGGTGAAGATGAGATGTCTTCCTGACATCCGCAGATGGCGAAATTTGGTGCACCTCATCCAGTTGGCTCCAGTGAGCTTGCTGGATCAATCTGCTTTTTGTTTGCAATTCTTGCTTACTGCTGTATGATGTTTTGGGACATATCGTACCTTCGTTTTACCAGCACAACTTTCCTTGCTGTGCTAGGTAGCAATCATGGGATTTTGGTTTCTGAGGGATTGAGAAACCATCAGACACGCCATCTTAGGTCTGTCTTTTTCATGCCACCTTGCAGCATTTCCACTGCATGTTTTGTCATTCTGCACCTGGTGTCGATTGATTGTGGTATGATTCAACCGTTTGGCAGCTTTCAGCGGCCACTTGCCAATTCATTAGTGCTACCATGCCAATATGGTCATGCCAGTAATCTGCAAAGAGCAATGTTAGGATGTGGTATCAGGTGGGGCGAGGCGCTCCACCCAGGACCGCCCAATTTGTTGCGAGTCGGGATTCTGAACCCGACTTCTGTGAAGAACAAAGCTGCACAGTTGAATGCTTTCATGGAAAATCAGCAATTGCACCACCTTTGCCTCTCGGAGACCACTGCAACTAGAGATGTCCAGATGAGAATAGCGCATCGACTCAGAAAGAATCGCATTCGATGCATTTGGTCCAATCCAGTGCCATGCCTGCATTCTGAAGAACAAGATGATCCAGATAAGTTTTTGCGAGGGAAACCGGGAGGCACTGCCATTTTTGCAACCACACATGTGCGTCCCCAGATCTTGCCTGCACAGGAGCTCCAACTTGTTAGCCATCGCATTGTATATTCTATCGCATGGTTAGGACAACTCCAATACCAGTTGATAGTGTGCTATGGGTACCCTCAGAATTTCTCCAGAGCAAAATCTCTCACCGACGAACTTTTGCATGAGATCCATGCACAGGTCACTAGTATACCCCTTCCTTTCATGATCGTAGGAGATTTCAATGCTGAGGTGGTTGACCTGCCATCCTGGCAACTCTGGGAACAGTTAGGATGCCGAGACCTCAAAATGATGTACCAAGCCATGTACCACCAGACCATGCCGCCAACATGTCAGGCTAAGACTTGGCCAGACAACGGAATCATATGCCCACTCATGCAGAGGTTTGTGTGTGGGATTGAGGTCCAGTCGTGTCCGGACTTCCCCACACATTCGCCGGTCCTTTTGACACTGCAAAGCAATGATGCACAGCCGCTACGACCCTCACTTTCCATGCCTAAGACTTTCCTTGATTTTGACCTTCCAGATGAAACCTTGCAGAGTGTTTCCAGCCAAATTGAGGTACCAGACGTGCTCACCATAGAATCCTGGGGTGAGTTTGTAGAGGATACAATCGACCTTTGTCTCCATAGACATAGCCAACTCAATGATGGGAGACAGCTTCCTGCAACTTTGCCAAAAGCCTATCGGGGAAGATGCCAGCCTCGGATGCCGACTATGCAGCCTTTCCCCACCACAGCGAAACCTAGTCGATCAGGGGATTATCAACTCGACACTGAGGTCACCCATTTTGGGGGTAAGTCTCGACTAAAACAACTTCGACGCATCCAGTCTCTCTTGCAGCAACTTCGTGCCCATGCCAAGGATGACCGTGATAAATCGGAGAGATCAGTAGGAGCCCTGCAGATAGAGTGGAACACAATTTTGCGATCCCGTGCTTTTGGAGCTCCCTTCCATGAGTGGGTCAGTTGTGTCCCAGAACTTGGACCACCCCAGTGGCCCCTTCCCACTGTTGATTGGCTTTTCCAACTTCAACAGTTCGTTCAATTCGAGGTGGAGCGGCATCTTGTTGCGGATCGACTCATGACCAAGAAGTTTAAGCAGTTTCAGCGTGAACAGGCTCAAAAGCTTGGCTCCAAAGAGCACTTTGCATACTTGCGAAACAAGAACAATAGTGTTCTTCATGAACTATCTGTGCCACTGGAAGTGCAGTGTCAAGCAGAATGGAACACGCCCAACTTGCAGGTCCAGCTACACCTTTCACCGGAACAGGTGTCCTGGGGCACCCCACTTGTTGTTAACAACTTGAAGGGTTGGATGTGTAGCAATCATGGAGATGTTGTTACTGTCCAATTCCCAGCTGATACACCCATCACAGAGGAGCCTCCAGAAGTCACTGTGCAACAACACCATGCTATCCATGACCCTAATGAAATTTACGCTGAACTTAATAAGTTTTGGGAGCCACTTTGGAACAGCACCTGGACTCCATCCGAACAACATATTGCAGAATTTGAAGCCTTGGTAGCAGCCTTGCCGCTCCGCATTCCAGTCGAAGTTGGAGTGGAACAATGGAAAGAAGCCATCCGGAGCATTAGGGGCAACACGGCGAAAGGATTTGATGGACTTTCCGCCTGGGAATTGAAGCGACTTCCAGACGTCTTGGTTGAATTGCTCAGCGAGACCATGCTACAGTATCCCAAGGGATATCCCGAATGGTTCATGAGGGCCAGAACAGTCCCAGTTTCAAAAACTGATGACATCCCTACTTCTAAGCAGATTAGGCCTATAACCATTCTGCCGGTGCTATATCGCATCTACGCTTCCATCACTTGCCGGCAAATTTTGCGTCGGTGGAACCAAGTTTTCCCCACTGCCATAACGGGACTTCTGCCAACCCGAGGATCCCATGACGCAGCATATGCAGGTCAATTCCTCCTAGAGCGTGCAGCAGAAACCAAACAAGCACTGAGTGGTTTGACATTAGACATTCAGAAGTGTTTCAACCAGATCCTCCACTTTGTAGGACCAATTTTGCTTCGACATCTTGGAGTGCCACAGGAATTTGTTGACCGATGGATCGGGTCAATCAAAAACATGACTAGGTTCTGGCTGTTACATGAAGGAACCTTTGGGCCAATTCCCACTAGCCGAGGGTTTCCGGAAGGAGACACTCACTCCGTCCTGACCATGCTGAGTATTGCTGTACTGTGGGTGTATGATCTGTTCAATATCCAAGATGATACCATTGCGCCCACAGCCTACGCTGATAATTGGGGATGGACAACGATGAATCATGCTAGGCACGAGCAAGCAGCTCAACGCACTGTTTATGTGACTTCCCTTTGTGGACTTTCCCTTGATTGGCATAAGACATGGTTTTTTGCCTCGACCACTGAGGCTGCTTTTTTAGCAAAACGGGCTCTGGCAAAAGCACTTCCTGCCCAGGCCGTTGAAAGACTGCACCATGCCAAAGATCTTGGCTTTGAGATGAGGTATTCTGGTGCACACCGTATAGGACATAGGAAAGATCGGTATCAACATGCCCTTCAGCGACTGAAGCGACTTTCCTTTTTGCAAACTGATGCAGATGAAAAAGAGAAACTCTGGTTGGTAAGTGTTTTTCCACAAGGTTTTTATGGCTCCGAGATTTGTCCGCCAAGTCAAGCAGTTCTTAAACAATTTCGTAGTAAGGCGGCCGATAGCATCTATGGTGCATCCCAATCCATGAATCCTGCTCTCGCACTTTTCCTTGGTCGAAAGCATGTACTTGACCCAGGGTACCTTGTAGTGTGGAAAGCTATCATCTCGGCACGACGTTGGTTGGCAAGATCCAAGCAAAAAGAGCGATACTGTTTCTATCGTATGACCTCCCAATTCCAAGGTGGGCTCTCCACTGTCAAAGGACCAGCATCCGCACTTGCACTGTACCTTAATGAGGTAGTTTGGCAATTGGACAATAAGGGAAATTTGCATGTTGGACCTTTCACAACCTTGCATATCCTTGACACACCACAGAGAACTCTCCGTAGAGCACTCACCATTGCATGGCAATCGGACTTGTTGATCAAGTACTCCGAGAGGAGCCACCTTTACCACCTCTCACCTATTTCTAGGATAGACACGGTGGCACTGCTTAACAAATTCAACAGCAAAGACAGAGCATGCCTTGTTCGGGAGCTAGCGGGGGCATTTCAAACCCAACACCAGCAGTCGCAATGGCAAGAAGAGGCAGACGGAACCTGCCCATTTTGCAAGCTGCCTGACTCCAGGCATCATCGCATTTTTGAATGCCCTGCCATGTCTGAAGCGAGACAACCTTTTCAGAGATCACTTCAATGGTTAGAGGATGAGGGGTTCCTCGCGGACCTCCCTGTGGTGCACGCGCACCCAGATGAAGAGGCTCACCAAGTTTTGCAGCATAGAGAACCGTGGCCGATCATAGGACCTTCCTTTTTCCAATTTGCCAAGAAACGCAGAGATGCGGACCTTCCTCTGCACATGTACACCGATGGGTCCTGCCTTTTTGCGGATCATCCTTCCTCCAGAATTGCAGGTTTTGCAGTTGTCATCGATCTTTGTGAAACAGACGAACAACGTAAACAAGTAGCGCAGATGTATTTTGATTCGGGACCCTGGCGAGAATACTTCCAGGTTTTGTGCCAAAGTCGCCTCCAAGGCGATCAGGATATAGGACGAGCTGAATTTGCAGCACTTGAAGTCACCGCACGATTTCCCGGTACCATCTATACTAGAACTGATAGCCAGGTTTGTATTGCTGATATTCAACGCATTTGTCGAGGAGATTTTGACTGGGTAAAGGGTAACAATATCGACATTGCTGAACGCATCTCCATGCAGCTTCACCATGGACACTTCTTTCTCAAGATCAAAGCTCATCAGACTCCCACACCTTCACAGGATAGGTTGGAAGTGTTTCATATTTTAGGGAATACCTTTGCGGATGAATGTGCAAAGGCCACTTGCCTGCCTTCGTGGTCACCTTTCACACAGCATTTGCATGACAGGCATCAACAACAAGACATGTGGAGAGAGCATGTTTTTCAACTGTATAAATGTTTTTTGGCCCTTCAAAGCGCACGAATTCGGGCCGAACAGAACAAGCAACTGGAATCCCAGGGAGAGGAACTGCTGGAGGCACATCGCTCCGGTGATGTGACACTGCATGTTTTGGCTCACTATGACCCCCCACAGCCTGCAACTTTTGAATTCCCAGCGGTTGGTTTGCCTCTTTTTGAGGCTTTCCCTTGGGGACCTGCCTTTGCGGATATGGTGAAGCAGTGGTATGAGAACTTGGTTTGGCCGGGTCAACCGCCACAACAAGCTTGCTGCCGGGCTGGCGTCTCTTGGCTGGAGGTCGGCTTGAGTCTTTCCCTCACCTTGGGTGCTGCCTTGCCGGTGATTCGAAGTGACACTGCGGGACGGAAACGACTGATCCATATCAGTACAAGAGACGACTTGCGACGACAGCAGGTCACCCTTGCTGACATTTCGACCATGGCGCAATTGATCCTGGGACATTTTCTGGCATATATACAACCACAGCATCTGCCGATTGAAAAGAGGGGTCTGAACCGGGCCCTCATTTGGGTAGGTTTCAGACAACACACATGTGGTTTCTGCCCTCGGCCACGGTTACCATTTCAAAAGGAGATCTTGGCATACCTGAGCAACCATGTTACTGGAAAGAATTCATTTGATGTTGCTTGCGACTTTGACTGGGTCACTGATGTGCGAAAGTGGCCCTTGACTGAGGGCAATTGGTGCGAACTTCGTGACAGATCATACCGTTTGAGAAGGAAATTCTGGCAGCAGCTCTTGTAGGTTTCTTTCTTGCCGTGTGCAAGGCTTTTCACCTTTGACCACAGACAGTGGCGCTGCTCATGCATTTGCCGGGGCAGCGTCAGGGAGAAGTGCGCCTGGTGGTTTCAAAGATGTTTGTTTCACTAGCAATTGTTAACACATGGTTGGTTGACTTGCGCATATTTTCATAGGGGTGGTTCAACCACCAACCAGATTATCAACTTGACAATTGAGTGGTGCTTGGTGACGCTGACCATCCTTAAGGCCAGGGCTCTGATGAGTTCCATCAATCTCAGCTGCCCCTGCCTCAAGCGATTCATCGCAACGTTGCCAGGGTACAAGATTCAACCACGAGCAACGAAGCAGAGGTCTGGGGGGACCCAAGGGGTTTGGCGCCCGGATGGTTTGCTTCATGGCATGTATCACTAGGTCGGTTTCATCGGAACATCTACAGGAAAGCCTTGTTTCGAGGTCGAAGCGCCAATTGATTGTCCCATCAAACATTTCTGAGAATATAGGAGCCCTAATAGGAGCATTGGAAAATGTAGAACTCTTCAGTGGCGTATTGACAAAAGCAATCCAGGGATCCGTGGTTTCCCTATGGTTTTTTAGAAGTCACAGATACTCAAGTCATAAAACCGTCATGTTTTCCGTCAACTTCTTGGTGGATCATTGGTATGGCCCAGGATGCCGATTGCAGTGCTGCTGAGCGCATTTATGTGTTACCAGAAAGGATGCATGTATCTTGCAAAGTTTTGGCGGTTGAAGGGCCGTGCCTCCAGTAGTCACTGCGCCTGTAACTGCTCTAGTGGGGATTCTTTTGGGTTGATCGGAGCGCACTTTGCAGAAGGGGCGCATGTTTTCACAGAAAAAGCATGAAAAAAACAATGCTTCCAGTTACCATGAAACAGCAGGTAACCAGCTGGTTTCTACCATTGTTGTTACTGGGGTTGGTTACCTCATGTTTCACGGTAAGCACAGCAAAAGGCTTCGAAGTGGAGTTCAATGGTCGATATTTTGGATCGTTGAAAAGGGTTTACCCTGTAGCCATATATTGTTTCTCAAGATGGGGAACTCCCCAAATCATCCTTCATATCAACCATATTTATGATAGTCAACCAACACCAACAAACCAACCAACACCAACCATTTTCGGCTCCCCCATTTCGAGTCCCATCGCTGACCGCGGGAAATTCACCGGCTGAGCCAGAGCTGCGCTGCGCCACCTTTCATCGCTGATCGCGGCTGAAGCGACTGGTGGACTAAGCCGAGTGATTTTTTTTTTGAAATCAACTGATGATAAGGTTACTTTAAGGCCTTATTATTGCTATAATTAATTATTATAGTTATACCTATATAGTAATACCTATTGATAGCTATTAATAGGGTTACTTTAAAGCCTTTAAGGCCTTATACCGATTATAATAGCTATGATACTGGGAACCTTAAGGCCTTATGATAGCTATTGTAACTATACAGGCTACTATAGCTCTAATCATAGCTGATTATAAGTGAACCAGTGATAGCCTATAGCCAATTGACCCAATGAGACAATCACTGGCTGATAACCTGCAGGCAACTAACCCAATGAGATAGTCACTCGTTAGAGGTAATTGGCCATTAAATTTTATTGTAATCGACCTTTTATGTTATTGATGGCAAGCTAGTTTCTTACTACATCATTTCCACATTTGCATATGTAAATGGTTCCTTTTGGCCTGGGTAGATTGCAAGCAGCACTCTACTGTCAGAAGTATCAACCATGGTTAGTCATGAGTTTTTGACCGTCACTCACCGTATCGACTGCACAGGCGGCGCCGCCTATCCCACGGTTCCTGTGGCAGGACCAGGTGGTCCCATGGGGGAGCCATGTGGCTACATCATAGTGACCATGAATCGATGTGGCTAGATGTTTAATGAATTATTGATAATTAATTATTATATGTTCACGTTCATTGCTTAAAAGTGATTCAAAAGCTCAATCCATCAAAATTGATCTATTACCAGGGTCACTATCGTTTAGTCATGTTTGTAGTGGCCACCGCACAATAATTATTGACAGCAACCCATCAACCCAGATATGTTCATGAAATGACCGCAAGCATTACGCATCAGCTAACGACAGGCAGTAACTCATCAAAAGGCTTGGCACAAGCGTGGGCAGATTTGTCGGATCGATCCACTCCTTTGGCCATGGAGCAACGGTTTTGCCTTTCTCCCGGGATTGCTGGTTCCACGGCCATACCAAATCGGCTGCTCCCTGTCACATGGTGCTGGCCCTGGACGAGTATTCAATGGATCATGCCTCCTTGTGTGGACTATGGCCACTCCAAGTTAGGAAACTTATTGGAAGCTCCCTATTGGTCGACTTTCGGGTTTTGCAGCATATTCTGTCCCAAAGCAGGTTTATCCTGGGCTTGCGGCACCGCACTCTCTTTAGATTCTTTTCTCCAGCTCGGGGTGGGATGCCTCGTCTTTTGCTCTTTGCAAATCTCACAGCCATAGTTAGTGCAAGCAGCGTGGCGCAATTCTGTTGCATCCTTTAGCAGATTGGATCACACTTGTTGGGGCCGCCAGCGGCTCACCGGGGGACCGCTGGTTTCTTTTCGACTTTCTTGATGGCGTGCTGAATTCTTTTTGCCTTGATGCCCAGGCTGCCACGAACCCCACAGCACGGAGGAGGGGAATGCGTCCTCTATCTAAACTTAGCATTTTCAAGACTTGATTTCATTCCACTGCGCTCATCGGCAGCATGGTGAACTTCATCATGGCACGGTGCTGCCCCTTCCAAAATGGGTGCACATTGGCGCCTTAAACTTTAAAGGTTGTGGTAGTAGATTGCCCTCCCTTTCTCGCAGCGAGTTTTGTTTTCGCGTGCTTGATGCGCAGTCTTTTTGCTACGTGTAAACTGCTTTCGCTGGAAAGAAAACAAGTCATGGCGGATAGCTGTTTTGGTACACCATCATTCACGATTTGTTCTCAACGCAACCACCAGCGATAGCGCATCAAGGCAAGGTTGCTGGGTTTGGTATTTTTTTCCCGCGACTTGTGCAATAGGTTTTGATAGTTAGTAATAGCTAAAAAGTAAGCGTTTTGTTCTAAAACAGCATGACGTTTTTTCAAAAGCCAGCTTTAGTGTTTCGTCCACAACGCCATGATACATGAATGCAAACCTGAGGCCCAATCAGCTGACACATGGATATGGAACGGAACGAGGAATGGATCCAGAAACGGGCCGCGACCAAGACTGGTCCATTGGCAGGAATGTTTTTTTCTCGGAACAAGCCTTTTATGTTTGTGGGTCAGCAACAAGCATCCAAGACAGGACTATGGAAGACCCCATTCAGGGCATGCAAGGGCTAGATTGCTTTCTTGGGGTTATGAGCAACCAGGGCTAAAAATTGGTTATCATATTTTCTTTTTGAGACTGACTGCCTGTGGGCCATTTCGGCATGTGTATGGTGAATTGGCCCACACAGCTTGACATCTCCGCTATTGTGCCTCAATGTTGGTCATTCATCGAGAGTTTAGGGTCCACCTTTTTTTCCATGATGGATGCTGGCTGTTGAGACAGTATTGCGCCTGTCAAAAACGTCAGGGGTAACAAACTGCCACGTCGCTCATTTTGAATTTGAATAATGTCCAAAGGTGATACTTGCATATGTTCTTGAAAACCATGCAATAGTGGTTCATAAACGCACAGTACAATATCCATTTATCGACGGTCATACCACAGCACTTTTGTAAACCTGGTCAAGTGTTTGGCACTGCGTGGTATTGTTTTTAATTATTAGCTACTAGTGGGATCCGCCCCAAGTTGGATGCGCTAACATGGCCATTCAGCAAACCAGTGAGACAAGGTAAACAGATGTAGCCAGCACTAGCCAACCGAGGCGCCAACAAAATGACAATCGTTAACCGTCCAACAATGCCGCCGCCGGCCGAATGAGCAATGTAGCGATCGAAAAAACATCACAAAACATGCATCGCATTTTGTTTACAACAATTCAAAGTGTTTGTGAATTGCAACCGCAAAATGATGCTCCCGCAACGCCGCGCAAACGTTGATAGGGTGAAAACTGTGCGCGGTAGTTCCGGATGACATTAAGTTTGGATAGATTTGGATTTTTTGGGGAAATCTATTGGCACAGTTCCCTTGCGTGCCCCGGCATGTGCCAAAACTGTTCTAATGGGATGCTACTATTAGGGGAAGGTGTCTAGCCGTATAGTTGCTAACCAGGTGGGTGACCAGCGGGTACAACAACCAGCTACTCGTAACCGTGGCTAGTTGTGGTTTTTATATGTTTTTATTGCCCCCATCACATCAACAACGAACATGGTTGACCATGGTGGGATGTATTTGTTTGTCCTCAACACTCTAGTGCGTGCAGGAATAATGCCACGAAGTCATTGGCAAATGTGATGTTTGGCTGGGGATCACCATAGTAAGATAAACCATTTCCTGGATAGTTCCAATCTGATGTTTCGGTGGTTGATCCTGCGAAATCGCAACGCGCAGGCCAGACCAGTGTGGGCTAACGCTGCCAACCCTCGTGTTTTGGCGCGGAGGGTTTTGGTGCATCCATGAACTGAGACTTGTGGGATTGAAATGAACAACGGCTAATACGGCTAATCCCTGGAGTCCCAATTGGTTTTGATAGGATTTTACCACGGCGGCCATTGTTTATCTAAGGGGTGTAACTCATCAAACGGATGAAATATTTTTTTCTATGGTGGCTGAATCCGGGGTACTGTAGTGGTCAAAGCTGGTAGGAATTATTAGGAACTCATGGCGGTTCATTTTTCGTCGAAGAATGGTCGATTGTCGCATATCGGTGATGTTTTAAGAATAATGTGCAATATTGTGTTAATCACAGTTGTGATGGTTTTCGATGAATGACACGCAATTTCCATTTGCCCAAAGATCAAGGCCAATCAAGAGATCTGTCTCCACCTGTTTGATCAGTTGTTGGGATAGC
Organism: Symbiodinium kawagutii; assembly: GCA_009767595.1. Classification (NCBI taxonomy): domain Eukaryota; class Dinophyceae; order Suessiales; family Symbiodiniaceae; genus Symbiodinium; species Symbiodinium kawagutii. The sequence continues at coordinate 558,821 of VSDK01001837.1, read as the reverse complement.
TGCGTTCTGGGTAGCTTTGAGGTTGTCCCAGACCTTGGAGGTATGGGGCGGCCATTGTTCAAAGTTCCTTCCAAATTGAGGTTGTTGTTGGGCCCCTGGAAACCATGTATGAGGCAGCCATGCTTAGCCATGGCCTCGTTTTATTGTGTTTGTGCTGGCGGTTGTGTTTTTTTTTGTTTTTTTTCTTTTGTTTTTCGAGTTGATTCCCCACCTGTGAGTTGATCGTTGTTACATCCTTATCCCTCCTTCCTTCCTTCCTTCCTCCCTTCCTCCCTCCCTCCCTCCTTCCTTCCTTCCTTCCTTCCTTCCTTCCTCTCGCCGGACCTCAAGCGCAAGCTCCCGATCGCAGTGTGCACTGCCAGACCTCATACGCAAACCCCCGATCGCAGTGGACCTTATGCCGGACCTCGGAATGCCAAAGATGTGCCAGACAAAAGTTCCGCAAATACACAGGTAGAACGCCAGAAGGTATGCCGCAGAGAATGCCACAAAAAATCTCAAAAGATGTGCCAGGCACGCTACGATGTCAGAAGATACGTCAGACAGAACGCCAGAAGATGTGCCAGAAAGAATGTCAGAAGAAATGTCAGATAGAACGCCAGAAGATATGCTAGGAACAATGTCAGAACACAGCTCAGATAGAGAGCCAGCGTGCATGCCAGATAATAAATGTCAGAAAATGTCAGATAGAACAGAACAGTAGTATGTGTGTCAGATAGGGTGCCACAAAAAAACTGTCAGAATATGTATATAACAACATGTGCCAGAAAATATGTCAGACTGATATGTGATGGCGAAGATCACGCGAAGTAAGATCATTTATCATTGTTGTTGCTGTTGTGTTTATTGAAGGTGGATAAACCAGTGTATTTGGAGTGTTGGATGGGGATTGTCATAACCCAGTATGGAAATCCGGAATACAACAGGGGCGTGCATATTTTCTTTGAACCAAGCACAGTCACAAGTGAACATAGAGAGGTACCTGCTCCACAAGTTAGGCAGCTAACTGTTCAATGATGGAGAAGAATGGCATCCACAAATCCATGGGCGCCCTGCGCAAGGACTTCAAGACAAGCAGATCTGTGAAACTGAAAGCCGAGCCGAACGTCATGGCATTCCTCATTTGATGTACCCCGATATCTTTAGTTTCCCAATTCTTATGATTTTGAGTGGCACTCCCGAAGACATTCGAAAGACACATGGAAAGAACAAAAGATTAAGTATTGTCGTTCCAGTTTGAAGGTCGCATTCCCAAAAATACATTTTGTTATTGAGTAAACCCACGACCAACCGTGGGTTAAACGTTGATATGAATCTAGACAAATCAAAACTATCACGATCAAGCACGAGTTCAAGTCTCCCGAAGTACAAGTATAGATACGCGCAATTCCCACCCTTTGCCCGGAAACTTGAACATTGTACCACATTATAACATTCAGCAAGTTGGAGAAAGTACGAAAACGTTGGCTACGCAGCGATTTGTGCTTTAGGACTTTGTGGTTTACAGTTTATGGTTTTAGGGTTTAGGGTTTAGGTCTTTAGGGTTTTAGGGTTTAGGGTTTTAGGGTTTGAGGTTTAGGGTTTACAGTTTTTTGGTTGAGAAGCAAAAAACAGCGGGCCTGCGCAGGAATTTGAGGGTCCAGTATGACAAGCGATTGTGCACTTGCAAGTTTCCGGGCAAAGGGTGGGAATTGGTCGTATAGATACAACTAGTCAACCCATGAATTAAACACACATGTGTTCAAACTTGCAGGCATAGGATCACACGGCCTTGGCTTTTCATTTGCTGAGGTACAAACTTGACACCGACCCATGGCCCTGAAGGGGGCGTTGAGGTCGAGCAAATTGCAAGGCGCCAAAGCGCCCTGCTGGATTCCCCAACATCAGCTGAGATGTGGGGCTGGGTTCCAATTGTTTTTTTCAAAGTTCGGGAAATGCATACCAGGTGAAACAAAATGTCTGAAAACAACACGCATGTTCGCTGTGCACATTCATGGTCACTAATGTCAAAAAGGGATTAGTGAAGGTTAAGAATGTTTAATAGCGTTGTGTTAATGAGTAATGGTTTGTAGTGGTTACTTGATGTTTACAATGTTCAATTCATGTATGGGAACGTTACGATTGATTACAGTATATATATATATAATATGTGCTCTACTCCTGGGTAGCTATTGTTTCATTCTTGGTGAAGTGATGGTTTTATTATAGTCGGCCATAAGAAATAAACACACATAAAGGATGATAAAGGCCAGTATGGCGATATTGATTGGTGAATGATTTGTGCCGACTTCATGCTTTTCAATCAGTCGGTAGACGCTTAGAAAAAGTATCGTGTACCAACAATTTTGGGTTGCAGGGATTATGATGCAAAGCCTTGGCATCTCCAACCACCTAAGATCTAAGATCGTTCAAATGAAGGAGGAACTAATCATTTTGTTGGAGTACGCTAGCACTAGTGGACAATCCCAGCAATGGTCAAAACTCATTTTGTGAGATACAGTTATCTAGAAACATCCCCATCCAGTTGACCATGCATTTTCACTATATTGAGCATGGTTCATGAAATAATGTGGTGATAGCGACAACTATTGATTGCAACTGCGAGGTTACTAGTCAGGTTTTGTTAGCTCCCCATAAGTGGCAAAGAAGACCGTATCAGTGGTTGAGTTTTCATTATCATCGAGATTCATCATGATACCAGATTTTTTGAATTGTTGTCATTAATTATCTACCATCGGAAAACATTGTTTCTCATGACTTTCTGTTGTTCAACCGGTATCATTTCAAACGATTCGATACTAGCCATCATGATTACTAGCCATCAATACTACAAGTACCATTCTAACATCGTTTGATTAACGGATTTAGTAACAAAACTTACTATGATTAAGCGTTATCAAACTTAGTATGAACAGTTGCTGATGGACTTTTCTTAGCAACACTAGTGTCCAGTATCTCTTATTGGTTTGCAATAGTGGTTACTAATGGCTAATTGATGATTAGATGAGTACTAGCGATCATGATTTAATGATTCATACTGATCGATTATCATGATCAATCAATAATCATTGCAGTAGTGCAACAATCACCATGATTGATGATTGGATCATTGATGATACTTGACCATTATGCTGTTTTTGTATTCACCATCTATACTATGGTAAATCACGGACAACTACAATTAATTGTCAACACGTGTCATTGTTGATCTTCAATGTTCTTGAATTAGTTTTTGCAAATAGTGATCACTCACTATAGAAAACATTACTATAGTTCATGATTGATCACCATTGTTTACTATAACAGCTCACTATCGTGAATTATTACCTATATTGTAATCATATTTTTGTTGATCAACATTAATCATTAAACATTTCTGGCTATTGATTACAACATTGATGAAAGTTGATCACTGTCAATCAAAATAGTTACTGATTATGACAATGAGACTCATTACCCATATGCTCCATGTATTATATATTTACCTGCATTTTACCACACAACTACCCAAATGTAAGTAAGTATACCATGCACTGAGTATTTGGGTTGTACTGTATCAATTGTTGCTGAATATGCGTGATAGTTAGTCAGTACGATTATACTCATTATACTTTATCATTCAGAATTATAGTTCTATATATTTTAATATATAGAGAAAACTTCAAATCAGCCACCACGAATCAGGAACCCAGAATCAGCGACCATGTTTCGAGAATCAGAGACCAACTTTTGAGAATCATATGGCAGTGGGTCAAAACCCTTAGTCCCCCTGGTTCCCCTATCATCAACCATTGTTTTCCCAATGAGTTTGTTAGTGAACTTTTCCCCCATGAAATTACTTGGTAAACTGCTTGACCCATAGCCATATATAGCTGGTATACCTCCTAGTATTGTTGGTTATTAGCCCCTATCATCAACCATTAACCGGCTAGTTAACCAGCCAGGTTGCTTGATTATTTGGCCTCCAAACGTCACTGGATCTACCCATAACTCAGCATGTTGATGACTCCCCTTGAACCGTGCGCAGTTCAGGATGTGGAGAGCCATGCCAAGTCAGGTACACCGAGAGTGGTGCCAGTGGATGTTGCGGTGACCGCGGTCAGTGACTGGGTGACATGGTGACATGGGATTTCTCAAAGTTGGGGGACCCAAATAATAAGTCAGAGAAAGGCCAAACTCTCCGTAGTTAACTTTTGTCTTCGGCTGGAATATCTTCAGGAAATGGCTCCGGGACCTGTAAAACAATAGAGTGAACTCCCAAAAACGATAATGTAAGAGAACCTGAGATAACTCAAGAGATTCATCCTCTTAAAAAATCTAGATTTGTTCTAAAGTACCCAGAGGTTTGGAACGATAAGCAGAACGATAACGAAACGATAAGCGGATTTTCACCAAATGTCTTCTTTTCATGAGTTGCCCATCGGGCCCATCCAGTAATGATGCGTTGAAATCGGTTGTTTGAAAGGCTTATGACCACGCCAGACTCAATAATTTGTTGCTGACACCAGCGCAGCATAATCATCCAGGCAAAGCCAGAGAGTTGTATCCAATAGAATGACCTGAACATAGAAAGTTATATAAATGGAAACAAAAAACTACAGTAATTGAGACACGGCAGATGATGACCTGGAAGCATGAAAGTAATTGACTGCGCATCAAGAGTGTGGTGGGAGGGTATCCAATGTCACCAAACACTGAGAAACGATATAGTGAACTCCCAAAAACGATAACAGTTGAGCAATTCCGCGATTTTAAGTTGAGGTTTTGCTGCTCTCTCAAGTCTTTGCGGAGAGTATGGTTGGTTTATAGTGGCCAATTTTGGTTGGTAACACGAGTAACTAGTAAGAAACAATAATGGTCAACAACTAACTACTAGTTGTTTTTTTGGGTGTAAATGATTCATATGGGATGACTTTGGGATAGCGTTATTTTGAGAAGCATATGGTGAAGAATTGATGTTGCGGTTCTTAGCGGTTCGCATCTTGACGATCATGATGTGTGCAGGCTAACGTTCTCTTGGTTTACTGTAAGCAGTATCTTGGATCAAAGAATTGACGGATGGTTGTTCAATGGTTGAGGAATGTTTGCGCAGTGTTGCAGCAACAACAGGGAAAACAAGCGCAACTTCAGAGTTCATTCACATGTTACGTTCAAATGTTTGGGATTTCAACCCAGGAAATTGTAGCTTTCAGGATTTGACTGCGTTTCGCCACCTTTTTGGAAACCCAGCTACAGTGTTCAAGATGGCGTCTTCTCAGTGGTAGGCTGTTCAATTGATTCAGGATCGAGGTCATCAACGAAGATGCTTGTCTTCAAACAACATCACCATGTCATGATCTACTCATGAATATGAGCATCCGTTGATGGTTGCACGCCGCACTATTTGCTTAGTGCTATTGACAACTAAGCAACCATCAAGGTGATCATGGTAATCACCATGAGGAGACTCATATCCCTGTCGCTCTTGCTATATTGCTCGTGTTGTCAATGACTGCGACCAACCAGCCTCATCATCACAATGGCTACAAACAAACGCTTGGGATAGGATTGCATGACCGGAAATTCAGCAGACTGTTAATGTTATACACACAATAGTAAGGCCCCCCCTATGTTTTTTCAAGGGGGGGCTTCTGCTTCTCAATTGCAAACCCAGAATGCCAACTCTCCTCAAGACTCTCCCCAAAGGTTTCTTTTTTTCCTTTCTTTTCCTTTCTTTTCCTTTCTTTCCTTTCTTTCCTTTCTTTCCTTTCTTTGCTTTCTTTCCTTTCTTTCCTTTCTTTCCTTTCCTTTCTTTCCTTTCTTTCCTGTCCTTTCTTTTCTTCCTTTCCTTTCTTTCCTTTCTTTCCTTTCTTTCCTTCCTTTCCTTCCTTTCCTTTCTTTCCTTTCTTTCCCTTAACCACAATTACAAAACAATAAGGAAAAGGAAACAAATCACATGAGCCAGACAGGTTGTTTCTCATTGCAGTTGCTAATTTCAATTTATAATTGAAAACGCAAGGGCCTGCAAGGGGGTACTCTTTGCGAACCTGTTTTTTGCAATTTGTTAAAAGGATTTTAAAAAAAGCAAACAGCTGTTTTGAACAAGGTGTTTTTTTGAGTCTGTAAAAAAGTACTTTGCTTAATTGCGCTGCTGAAAAGAATTTAATCACAATTAGAAACCTCAAATACTAGTTGTGAGCTGATTTCCTGGATCAATACCAAGTCTAGATTAGCCCTTTCATAATTTAGTAAGGGAAAATAATTGCAGCTATTGTGAGCGCTTTACAATTGGGTGAACAACATTAAAATGCTTCCAATCCAGTTGTTTTTGTTTGCCGGTAGAAACGATTGAACCGCTACAGTCACAACAGTATCAAATTTCAATTGATGGTAGCTAGTGATCGTGTGGCTTGAAAGGCTTTGGATCCTGGAACCTATAGGCATGGATCGCATGTGGGTGACCATATCACCCTCAACATCATCATCATCATCATCATCATCATCATCATCATCATCACCACCAAACAGCTACGACTTCGCGATTTACGGCGCTTGGCCGTGCCAGGAGGGGCCCAGTGCGTCGTCCAGTTCAAGGGAACCCGTGGCCAGGCGCGAAGCCGCAGGGGCAGCCGCTGGGAGTGGTGCTACCGGGGCTCATGGTGTGGGTGCTACCAGGGTCGCTGAGAAGTGACTCCAACTGGTCAACATGGTGAGTTTGAGATGAGGATGGTGATGGTCCAACTGTGATGTGGTGATGCATGACGATGGTAATTGATGATCCATGGTGATTGATGACGATCCAACTATTTAACATGGGCTTCAAGTTACTTCTGAGTAATCGATGGTGATCAATGATTGATAGTGTTATATGATATCAACTGATTCATGATGTTTGTTACTGACACAAGATTAGTCATGATATAGTTGATGCTGATTCATGATGAGTCAATGATGATGCAGGTTGATTGATTATGATCAATGATCCTTGATGATTGCTTAGTGGTTGGAAGTCTCGTTGTGCTTTTTTGTGGGGGAGAGGGTTGAACCAATATTGATTTTATTATCATCATATTGACTACTATTCGACACGATACTGCTTACGAGACTATTCTTAACCACTATTATCATTGTTGACTTCCATCATTACATTATCAATTAATTATAAATTATTACAATGCAACTACTATTATTCCTGGCAATTCTAGATACTGTATGATACTATTGGTTAGTTCAACTCATGATATTGTGATCAACGACTATCATTGACAATTCTCAGCCAACTATATTACAACATGATTAACCACTATTATTATTCACCTCTATCATCTTAGCCAATTGCCGTGGTTAATCATTTAACTATTATTCCTAACCACTATCAAGTTGCTGAGCCTTGTCCAACCCCTCTCTCCCGAAAACTAACAACTAAGCAACTTAAAACTATAACCAACTATTCTTAACCATTATTAACTTAATCAAACATTCTTAATCATTACTATGATTGTTAATCACCTATTATCATGAATCATCAATTAATGACTTAACTATGATTGTCAATCACCTATCATCATTCATCGAACCTCCCCACTTTCCGTCGATGACCGAAGGGTTGCCCGTTGCACGCTTCGCTTCGCAGGACACGCAACTGAGCGAAGCCGAACTGGAGCATCGCTTCCAGACCATGACCCAGGTGGGGCTGTGGAAACGGGTCGGGGAGGAAGGGGGAGACACCGTGGAGCTGATGGCAAAACGGTGGATTTGATTGGGAAACCATGGGATTTTATAGGGAAACCATGGGAATTTATAGGGAAACTATGGGGTTTTATAGGGAAACTATTGGGAAACTATGGGATTTTAGAGGGCATGGGGGTTGTTTATAGGTGATCTATAGGAGATGGCTTAGCTTATGGGTTATTTATAGGTGATAAAGCCATCAATCCAAGACTATGGTTGTTTATGGCTACGCTTTTGGGTGGGGCTGTAAATAGTCTTGGATTGATGGTTTTATAGGTTATTAAAATGGTTTGTTTATATATTTATATTTAAATAAATAAATAAATATAAATATATATATATATATGAATGATGTTTAATCAGTCATTATGACCCACAAATCTGATTGCACCGTTAAGAAACAGTAGCCATCATGATTGGCCATCCACAATCCTTCACCAATGAGTCACCAGAGAAATCAAGTGGAATAGACCGTTGCCAAATGATTGACAATGCAGCAACATCCATCAGCCATCAGTGGTTATGATTTCTCAACAACCATTAAGAACCATAATGAACAACCATCTTCAACCATCATCAACCATTATCAACCTTCATCAGTTATCGATCATCGTGAACCATTATGGACTATCATACACCATCATCAACCATCATCAACCCGCTTTTCGCTGCTGCTGCAGTTCTTTGCGGGTCATCTCCGGAACGCTCGCTGAGGATCACCGGGGACCCCCGGCCGTTGTTGGATTTTTTGGCGTGGAAACTCCGAAGGTTTTCTGGTTGGCATATTGTTTGGACTTTGTTGTTTGGTGGACATCAACGTGGTTTCAAAAGGATTCGTCGATAGAACTTCGAAGATTGTCATCCTGCTGGTTTCTTATTTTGGTGGTTTCAAGATGATTCGTCGAGTATTTTCGGAGTTTCCTCCCAAGACCACCTTTCTGGTCTATATTGTTGTGGTGATGATGTACCGTCGGTGGTTTGAAAAAAAATCCTTTCAGATGATGGCTGCGCATTTTTTGCGCACTTTTTTGCGAAAATGACGTCAGAATCTCAGCGGTACCAACTGCATTCCTTGATTGCAGTGACTGAACAGCAGAGCACTTTGGGCCTGGGTTCCACTGGAATCTGAGTTGAGTTTCAAAACCGTTTTTTATTGGTGGCTATGGGTCAATATTAACCAACAACAATGGGGGATACTGACCAACCAATAATAATGGAACCAACGGTTAATGAACAACCTGGTAGGTAGGGGAGTATAGTTGGTTGGTGGTTTGATTGACATGTTTCATTTTCCATAGTACTAAGAAATGGTCGGTTGGTTCACCACTATTTTTCGTCGGGGTTGAAACCACCAGCCAGATAGCCAACCAAGAAGTGATTGATGACATCAACCAACAAGTGATTGATGACATCAACCAACAAGTGATTCTGCCAACTGAACGTTTCCAGGGATTTGTTGGTTGAACGATTGTGCACCCGGCTCCTGGTGAGATGCTCCGGTCTTAAACGACGTACCGTGGTCTTTTGACAGATTCGTCACTCGGGTTTTTCTCAAAATTGAGGGGTCCCTGAAATCATCCATTTATCATTGAAATCAGACTGACTCAGGATGATGCGAGGGGCTCCCATATTTTGAGACACCACCACAAGCACGAACGAATGTCCCATCGGACATCGTAACTTGACGCTTTCTTTGCAGTTTTGAAGGCAGCTGTGTTAGTGTTTCAGCAGCTGAGCGCAGGGAGGCGTTGTAGGCCTGGGCCGTCAAATTCTATGGTGATACAGGATATGGAGGTTTTTCAAAATAAAGAACCCCAAAAATGGTTGGTTTATTTGATTAATTGATCTTGGATGATTTACAAAAGTACATTTGGTGCATAGTGCCTCAGCTATCAACCTCTAATCATTCATCCAGACGTAGGGGATATGCGGGGAGCAGCTTTGCACCAAGGCTTGCGACAGTTTCAAGATCCTTCAAGGGTATCTTGGGGAAAAAGAGACAGGGTGACCAGGCAAAGATCCACAAAAGCGGTTTTATTGGGAGGTGGGGACACAAAATTTCAGGTGAGTCGCTTGGTACTGTTTTGGGCATGTTGACGCCTGGTCAATCACTTGATTGGATGTCCACCTTTTCAGGGAGAGTTTTCGGTTCCATTCGTCCAAAAACCTCAGCAAGAGGTGTTATTTCATCATGACGGCGGTGATGACAACGTCGCCCGCTTTCCCTCAATCGATTCAATCGGTGCCGAGATCTCCAGGTTCTTAATAAGGAGAACTTGGTCACAGGACCCAGGAAGGATGGTTCATCCCAGGTCAGGCGATAAAGACACATACCGCCTCGGAGGTCAGTCTTCAACACGGGCTTCAGTTTGTCTCACCGACTGGTTGGGGTGTCAACATTGCTTAATCGGACGCATGGATTCCGCATGGATGATGGATGTTTAGAAGGCTGAACAGGGATGAACCGAGCCGAACCGAAGCACAATGAACCACCAAAAGATGGTTTTAGCTCTTGGTGGACCTGGGACGCACGTGGCACGTTCTTTTCGCGGTCCCTTCCTTCGCGTTCGCGGCTGCAAAAGTCATCTGTCAGGTGTCAGCTGAAACCAAAAGCTACAACCGTTACGATTCACAATTCTTAGAATATGGCGAGCTGGGTCAATATTAACACCAATTTCATGAGGGATAATAACCAACAATAAAAATTAGTAGGGAAAACAATGGTCAATAGTAGGGGAACCAGTGGGAACCAGGCGTGTTCTTGCTCACCTCTGCCACAGTTGGGGGGGTGGACATCAGACTGAAGCGCAATTCCAGGCGTACAGGGTTTTGATTCACTGCCATATGATCATTGATGATTTCAAACTGGTCAGGAATCATGTGAGAACGTACTGTTTTTTATTCTTTACATTTCTTCACTGTAGCATTATTATCACCGTTGGCTGCACAAAACCCCGGGGTATCAGTTGGTAAATTCTGAGTCTTGTCAAGCCTGTGGCATGTCAACGAATGCAGCTTCAAGGTTTCGACAACCCCAGACTCCAAGCATATATGGAGGTTTCTTCCACCGAGGAATCCCAAATAATTCCAGCAAATGGACGCTTGATTGCAAACAACGTGTTCATACTGGATGATTTTGGGCTCTCCTACTTTGAGAAACATCCAATGTATTGACTGTTGAAAAAGTGTGACGAATCAACGTATAAAACACATTGAATTCAACTCTTACAAATGATAAACAGAAGCTGGTTGTCAACTGTTCTACTTCACGACTGTTAACCACAACATCGCAATCAAATTACCAACCATGACCTAGCGTCATTTGAAGATTTTGAAGATCATTGATGGGAGACTGCCACGCAGCCAAGTTGACCGCAAATTTCTGACAGCTGCCATGTGAGAAGGCCACCTGGGTGAGGATCGATTTTCTGAAATCGGGACACAGGAAAACCCTCAACAAGATACAAGTATGTCATTTTTGACCAGCTTCCAAAGTAAAGGAACATGTTCGACTGGTGCCAAATATACCTCTAAACGGACCCCACGAAACATACCCCAAATATACATTTCGCCAAAATGTGTGACACGTTTCACGAAACATACCCGAAACACACTTCGAAATATACCCCCAAACATACCCCAAAGGCATACTAAGTTCACAATTGCCACTGGGCAGGTCCTAGTGCGAACGCTACCCAGGCAAAGGTAGATTTGAAAAATCCCGAAATCGGCAAGTTTTGCTGCGGTAGATGCAGGTAGATGGGTAGATTTTATTTGTATGTACTGTATGTATTTGTTTTTTTTCCCCGGTTTTACGCATACCTTTATGTTTTACTCCACCCCTATGCTGCGGTTTGCATGAAAGATGTTCCGAGGCAGGGGTGATCAAATAAAAAAATGGATAGGACGCGGCATTGCTCTACGGACAGAAGATAGCGCTGGATATGACGTCACAGCACTTTTACTACCTACGTACTACCTACATACGACCGACATACTATACCTACATACTACATGAATACTACCTATGTACTACCCACATGCTACCTATGTACTACCGACAAGATACCCATGTCTTACATGCGTACTGCCTATATACTACCCATGTACTACCTATATACTGCCTACTACATACTACCTCTGTACTACCTGAATGCTATCATATATATATATATATTATTATATATTTATATATATATATATATGTATATATATTCCCCATATACTGAGACTCCAGTGCTGTCCCATTTGACGGTTCTACCAATTCAACTAAATTTGGTGGATTAACAGAATTTACCGTTGTGCGGACCGAGAAGGGCCATCCATGCTTTTCAATTTTCGAATTTACCTTTATACTGGCCAGCCCTGGGAAGGAAGAGAATTGACCATTTGGCGGTTTCACCGTTTTACCGCGCGCCCTAGCAAAAGACGCACCTTAGACCAAAGAACAGCCCTGAGACACCACAGCATACTAACCCGAGACAAGCGTACTTTGAACAACTTCCATATTTGGGGAAATGAAAGAATATTAAGGAAGAAGCCATAACGTGTGTGTATATATATACATGTCTATGTTGGTTAAAGAATGGCTTTATGATCATTGTTCTGTGTAAAAACCCAGGATGTGTAGGTAAATCAGCAGGGCAAAATCACCAACAAGAGGAGAAACACCTGTGGGAAAACAGCAACATGTCGCAGTTGAGTTCGAAGTATCGGTGAAATCAGCTTGTGAATGAGGTTTTCAACTGGGGTTCAGAGTAGCATGTTGGCATTTGAAGCAATGGGATGCGAACCGGTTGGCTTGGCCAACAGGTGGCCTAGCAGATTCGCTCAGTGTAGTGCAGATCTGCTCAGTTGAGTTTCACTGAAGAGCAGGCAGAAGTCCTTTGTTTCGGTGACGTCTTCATGGGTTCAACTGACCGGTGCCAAGCAAACCCTTCTGAGTGATCTCAGGATACCGAGCTGGTGGCAAACATAATCTACTTATTATAGGTTGTTGATGATCTCATAAGGGGGAGCACTCTGCATCCTATCCCCGCTCTTGCAGTCTAAGAGCCGACTAGGTGGGGGGGCCAGTAGCTACTGGATTATAATCCGCTCAACAAAGTGGTAGAAATCACTTCAGCTAGGTTGGTTGCAAACCAATGTATGGCATGGGTGCACACATTGTGCACCCTCCATTGGACCAATCCAGCCGGCCTTTGTGTCTCAAGCTTTGCATGGGATTAGGGGGCGTAGGGTTACATGCTGGCAGCAAATTGAACCCAGATCAATTCGTCGACACTCAAAGGTGCTTTTTTTGCTCCTTGGATTTTGAACATGGCAGCAACATCGAAAAGCGCAAAGGCTAAAGTCTATGCAAACCGGCTGGCCTTGCCAGGGAACCAGCTGATGCTGTAGTCCTGAGTGGTGGTTGTTGCTTATTGGCCCTGCAGAGTAGTACCCCCCACTTAGCCAACTTAGGTTGTAACTACGGTAACTACCAGTTGTAGTGGATATGGCAGCGCTTAGATGGTTTATAAACCAAGCGAAGATCAGGGGATACCACTCTGCATATAGCTTTGGACGTGTTGGGTCAGTAACTCGCTGAATGGACTGCGAAGTGGGTGTTTTGCGTTCACCATGTTTGTCGCTCCAACTGATATTTCTTCATGACATGAACATGCATATAAACTATTGCTTGACAGGTGTTATAATCACATCAATCATCACAAATACTGTAGTGTTTGTTGGGTGGTTCATGATGGTCAAGGATGGATATCAAAGTTAAATAATAGCTAACGGTGCTGAATGATGATGAATGATGTCACGACGTCAATATCATGACAGTGATAGTTGCTGACGAGGGATGGTCCTTGATGGTTGATTCCATCTTTGGGTCGGGGTTTTCCATGTTTTTCATTTCGTGGCCTTGGTTGCCTGGTTAATATTGGCGGGAACGATCATGTGCCAAAATCACTACTTTGCATCATCACTATGATGAATACAAGCCAAATATGATGATATTGAATTGTAGCCATTTGATTGGAATTGAGCGTCATCAATCTCATAATCATGGTTGCTTATTGCTCCTGCTATTGGTCATTGGGCAAAAATGGTTTCATTTGTTCAACTATGGAAACCATCAATCATGGTTCATTGTTCTCGAGATGTCACTGACAAGTGGTGTACTGATCTGGGCTTTGGTTCAGTGGAACAGGACGGCATCGTTGCTGAATTTCAGGACCATGTCTACCTAAACTACTTCATGAATCACAATATCATCATTTTCCATGGTGAACCCTGATGATTACTATTGACCTTATTAAACGATTGATTAACGTCCCTGAACAACTATTAAATCAGCTAGACTATATAAATCCACTTGGAATTCAGAGTCAGCTGGGTCTGACTGTTTGCCGTTCCCCCCGAGTTTGAACACCAGCTGCTGCGTTTGATTGCCGTTGATGCGACTTGGCAAAGGCCAGGCCCACGCAACAAAGCAGCTCTTTGATGTCCTGGCCGCGTCGCAGCTACGATGTTACCATGTCAGCCAGGGTCCCTGGCCGCAGTGTTGCCTATGAACAATGGTGGTTTCGACCTAGCCACTTTGGGGACCCAAAGTCCTGGTTGGTTTCCTATACATGGTTAATGAATTGGATGAAAACTACTAGGGGGTCCCCTGTGTTGCAGAACCACCCACATGATTGAAGTCGGGAAGGCGATGGGTTGATGAATTCGGGTTCCTTGGTCTTGTAGACTTGAGCCATGAGGGAGCCGAGCCTAAGGGAGTCAATGTGGACCCTCCAGGATCAGTGCAGATGGCAGATCTGGAGGCTGAAGCCTGTCCAGGACACTGGATCAGTATGGCGAGTTGGGTCAATATTAATCAACCAACATTCATGGGGAATAATCACCAACAATTTCATAGGGAAAACCATGGTTAATGTTAGGGGAACCAGGGGGACTAAGGGTTTTGACTCACAGCCGGCAATGGCATCAGTGTGACCTGGTTTGTTTCCTTTTCTTGTGGCCACTGGAGACCGGGCGATCAGTTGGACCCACTATTTGCAAGCCTCGTTGCGAACTGAATTCTGTGGCGCTATGGTTGGGTGAATATTCCTGTGGGAGGCTAACGTCCAATTGGGAAAAGCACAGTTTACAGAAGGCTTACAGATAAATACATGGTGTTGGTTTTTAGCTTCCAGGTCAGTTTACCAGAGTGTTAGTTTGTTTCTGTTTGATTCTTATTCACCCTAACAGCAACCCCATCATGCTGTGACGACATGAGCAAAAGGTGGTATTGGCCGGCCTGCAATCCTGAACAAAATAATCATGGAGCATGATCACAAAGGCTTGCGAACTCTCGATAATCACAATACTTCTCACAATCGGATTAATTCAGTTTTCACTCTGGAATTTGTTTTGATTGCTTGCAGGCCCTGAAAGCTGGAAATCATGCAAGGATCCCTGTTTCAAATTGCCGTTAGATCAATCCGGCAACGAAACATCAACATTACTGTCAGGCTTGCAAGGTCTAATGTTAATAGGTAATTTGATAGATAACCATACAAACATTGCTCTTGTGACTGTGAATTTGAGGGGGTAATAGGTAGATAACAAAGTTTGATGTTGTTTCGCTTCCATATGCCCAGCAGTAAATTGATTCGTTGCTGGCCGAATCGATCAGTGTGCCAACCGGCTAGTGAACGGTGTTCTGTATTGGTGACTTCACAATATCAAGGGAGTTTGTGGGTAGTCCAAGCTCACTTACTTTTCGCACTCGTGTCTAAAGGAACTGCGGTTATGGGCGCATGGCAAAGAAAAAAGACGGAGGAGAAGAAAAAACAATATCAACTTATTGTATAAAAATCAATATCAAAATCTAAGGTAGTCTACCATGTTTTTTCTACTTTTATAATCTCTAAAAAACATTGTAGACTACATGGCTCCGATGGAGAACCGTGGCGCTGGGGTGTTTCATTCGGGCGTGGTTTCTTCCCCATTGCCGGCCGCCCCGGAAGGCTTCTGGGGAGTTGAAGTTGACATGGCTGTAGGTTAGCTGGAGCCCTCCCTAACTGTTCACATCCCACAGCCATGAATCCTTGGTTAACCGAAAGCTGTTAATCAACACTGTTCGACCCCTCGTTAGCAAAGTTGGTTTCTAATTAATTAGGGCAACTACCACTTATCGTATATATATATATATACATATATAGTTGTATGTTGCTATCCTGAAATAGCTTGCTGCCAAACTAATAATTAGGGGCCCCCACCTCGTATGATGGTTGATGTCGTTCACCTTGTCCAACTCACAATTCAATGAGTCTTCCAGGGACCCGCAATCACGCAGTGGTCATCAGTCATGCTGGACGTACCAACCACCTGTGCTGGAAGTAAGCACCGATTGTGCTTGATGCTGAATCATGCAACTAAGTACCAATCAATGAGTTCAAACCACTTCAGCTGCACAACAAATTAGTCACTGTCTTTTTTTAATAACGAGGCCCCTGAAGTAGGGCAACGTTTGAAAGGAATTTTAAAAGATTACGGAAAGGACAGTTCCAGCTACGTTTTTTTGACAGGAGTTTGGGCTCAATATAGAAGGGTCCCCCTCTTCCAAAAAGAATATTACGAATATCAATCGGACACCGGGCTTTCGTTTTCATGCGGGTTGTAGGGCAAGGACAGGATTACCCATGATTCCACCACTCAATCATCACTCATAATTGCTTGGCAGCACAAGTTCACTCGTTGGCAGCTCTATCGGTCATGACCAAAGTAAGCCTTTGCCATTGGCATAGTAGACATCAGTACAAAGACAACGGCCATGGGCTGTCTCTGCAGTGTGGAGGGACATCATGAGCGGAGAGAAGTTTTGCTGTGATAGCATTTATACATTTCGTTCGAAGTCAATCAAGATATGCCGGAATTTTCCATGACACCTCTTGAATGCATGATTCGCGGAACCAAAAAAGGCGTTGCAGCATCTGGATGAAATCATTCTGGTCATCAGAACTTGGTTGCTGCATGGCTTCTCGGTTGTCTTGGGATGGGCGCCCCACAATCAACCCAAGTATGATGAGCATGTTGCTCAAACACGCCATTGTGGGTACCCGTGCATGGACCGTCATGCACTATGACTATGACTTTGACTTTCACCATTGCCGCTAATCTCATGATCATCATCGTCGTCATCGTCATCATCATGTTTATCGTCATCCTCATCCTCCATCATCATCATCATCATCATCATCATCATCATCATCATCATCATCATCATCATCATCATTCTGATCCTCACCATCACCATCGTCATCATCATCATCATCCTCCTCCTTCTCCTCCTCATCCTCCTCCTCATCATCATCATCATTCTCCTCCTCATCCTCACCATCACCATCGTCATCATCACCACCACCATCATCATCATCATCATCATCATCATCATCATCGTCATCCTCCTCATCCTCATCATCATCCTCCTCCTCTTCATCATCATCATCCTCATCCTTATCCTCACCATCACCATCGTCATCATCACCACCATCATCATCATCATGATCATCATCATCGTCGTCATCATCATCATCCTCCTCATCCTCACCATCACTATCGTTATCATCATGTTCATCTTCATCGTCCTCCTCCTCATTATCATCATCATCATCATCATCATCATCATCATCAT
This sequence comes from Symbiodinium kawagutii, assembly GCA_009767595.1. NCBI lineage: Eukaryota > Dinophyceae > Suessiales > Symbiodiniaceae > Symbiodinium > Symbiodinium kawagutii. Next base: position 541,441 of record VSDK01001837.1, on the reverse strand, counting down.
CATCATCATCATCATCATCCTCTTCATCATCATCACCATGATCATCTTGATCATGTTACAGAGTCTACCTTTGCTCGCCTTTTTGGAATTTGTTTTCAACGTTTGTGATGGTAGCGTAATCGGCCATCATTGTTGTAAACATGTGTGATAGGTTTTGCAACGCTAGAGCCCTGCTAAAACCATATATAACTTTTGATAGCTGGGGACACTACGAAAGTGGCCATTGCTGATCTGTCTTAGGTGATTACAAGGATTGAGTGATGAGGTTCTTGCCATTTACCCTTACGAATTAAGACTTGTAATATGTTTGATTAATTATCGTGACCATTTACGGATTATTATGAATGGACTAGCGGATTTTTGAGAGTACCATTTATACAATTTATGGACAATTGGGAGTCTATTCGGATTGAATTTGAACACGCTTATGTGTGAGACGGCGCATATGATCTCATATGAGTTAAGAATCATGATTGGCGTGGACATTGGTGGTTGTGAGCATGGGAAAGATTGGGTAGTTGCATGGAAACTATCCCAGCTTTAATTTTGAAACCAACTATTGGGAACACCTACCATGTTTTGATTCTAGTGGACAAGTCCAGAGATTCTTTGATTTGCTCGAATTTGTTGGTGTTCCATCATTCCATCGTTGTTTTTTTCAAATCTTGCATTATCATTGAAATTAGTTATATGTACTATAACAGTTGATTGAATTTACTACACCATGGGGCATCTGGGAATCTGAACGGAGAGACAAAATGGCAGATGACTGCGAGGTGGATAGGTAATAGGAGATCCAGCTGTTCATGACCCCCTTGTGTTTGATGGTGAATCACAGCTGTTTAAGGCAAACTGATGGTAGTTTGAAAATATAGGTCCAACATGTTGTAGATACACAGATGAAAAAGATCAATTTTTGAGATTCAGAAGTTGTTATTCTATCTACATGGGAGTTGATCTAAAGTAAAGGTTCTTGTAGGAAGTTTTGCTCCCCACGGCCGTTTGCGTTATAAATCTACGGTCCGCGACTGCGAGTTTCTTTTTTCGATCTCGTGAAAGGATTTTTTTGAGCTGAGAGTATTATTTGCAAAAGTTGATTTTGTAATGTATTGCAAGAACAAATGTTTTCTGGTGCCAGTCCAAGCTTTTGAGTGGCACTAGGTTCTCTTGTGGGAAGATAAATCCCGGGCAATGCAAGCCCTGGATTCCCAACATTTCAAAACATTTCGCGAAAGTTTGGCAAAGGCCAGGGCGAAAGCAAGGACAGCAAAGCAAGCCCTGCCTGCTATTAGGCGAAAACTGTTCGGGGAGATCCTGAGAAAGACGGATGAGATGTGTGAAGAAAAGGTGAGCAAAGACAGAAGCATTGCTAATTCGTAGTTTGATTGCGAAGCCACCAGATTGTTGGCATTGGCTGACATACGTGTTTGCTGACATACCTACTTCTAGCATGCCTAGCACGACAAGATTTGAACACCGTGGGATTGGCGAGAGTTTCGTGAAAGCGAAGATGGCCACTGCGGGATCAAGGACATATAATATATGCCAAGTAGCAGGCGTAGACACATAGGCGGCAAATCTGAAATTTACCCCGACAGGTCGAGGGAAAAAAACATTTTTTTTGAATCAAGTTAAGTTCTTTAGATAGTTGCAAGCGGGCACCAAGAAATTCAATCCCTTGAGCCTGCGGTGGTGTTCACCACTACTTTAGGCAGCCTTGAAAACTGAAAATATAGCGCTTTCTGGAGACTTTTGCCCCGCCCTTCTGCTGCTGCGCAACCGCCGCCAGCGAGCTGCTATGAATTTATCGAAAATGAACAAGCAGTATCAAGTCGGCATTTCTGGCCCATTGGCCATGATTCTTCCTTTGTTTGTCTAACCGCAACACGCGGAACCAGGAAGAACCATGAATCATTGCTAGCCGCTATCAACTATTGATGAGCGTTGGCTAGCCACTGATTTTCCATCGGTAACCAGCAAACAACCATAATTTCATGTTCAATCAAACACAAATTCACCATCGATGCCACCAACAATTATTCACCGACTGGGCACCAGCACCGGTTGCATCCATGAAATTATTTGATGTTGATTTCAACGGTTCACTTAGTTCTCAAGCTAGTCATGAACGTTATTTCAACAATGATAACTTGAGGGCTAAGTTAATTGCTGGTTGGTGGTTTCAAACATTTTCTATTTTCCCTAGTTATTATTAACCATTGGTTGGTTGACCAATATTTTTAATAGGGGTGGTTCAACCACCAACCAGTAATGATAATGATATATGGTAATCCATATTAGTGGTAATCAAAATTATGAATATTTTGTGTCATCACACATATTCGGGTGTTTCTCAAAATGGGGGTACCCAAAAAATAGTGGGTTTAATACTGTCAACGACTACTAATGGATGATTGTGGGGTACCCCTATTCTAAGAAACCACCATTTCAATCATGGATTAATTAATTGTTATCCTTTAATTTTCAATCCAACTTCTCCAACCATTCACTGACTTGCAACAATTTGGTGGATCAGGTGGGTCCTGGAGCCTTCATCTCGCATCACGCCGCGCGGCTGCAGGAAGAACAACGTGGGCAAATCGACCTTATGTCTATATGTGTTGTTTCAAACTACGTAACGTAGATATATTGATATACATATATAGATATTTTTGGATATATATATATATGGTTTTGTTTTCTTATACATATGAGTTGTTTGTTTTTTGTTTTGAAAATAGTATATATAAATGTTTCTTGACGTAGTGTACTTATCATGACGCATATAATATAGTATATATTTGTATACATAGATAAATAGCATGTGTACCTATTGTATACATATAATCTTTGATTGTTGCTCAAATAAGGGTACCCCCAAGTTATGGTTTGTTCATTAGAAAAATTGGTGACCTTGGATGATTTAGGAATACCCTATGACTTGAAAAACCCACCGTATGTCATCATCATCATCATCATCATCATCATCATCATCATCCTCACAATTACCATCATGACATCATGATTTTATCATGATTATCATCATCAAAATCATCCATCATTTGTCATCCATCATCACAGCGGACACGGTGATTCACACAAAATTTGAGGGCTACCACTTCCCAGGAAGTCATCATCAGCATGTGCAAAGTCACAAAGACATGAATTGAGACCATAAAAACATACAATTTGCCCCAACTCAGGTTGACAAACTGATATTCAAGTGCAACATTGCAAAACATTGTCATCACTGTTAACGGCAGTAAAAATAAACACACTGACAAAGCCGTGCATTGGCAACGCGATAATGAGTTACAAAAACCCTGTAAGTTGCAATGCAATTGCTGAGAGTTGGGGTTCCGAAACCCAGCGTCCCAGCCAACAACTGCGATCTTTCATTGGTGGCTGATCTGTAATTCAGAGTAAGATATATAACTGACTTGAGGGTTATATAAATTGACAGTGAATTGATAGCTCGATGGATGATTGAATTGATGGTTTGATGGATGGTTAAGCGTTTCTTAAAGTGATCAAATTGATGTTGATTTCGTGGTTCATGATGGTGAATTGATTGTAAGTTGAGGGTGAATTGACGCTTAGTTCATGGTTTGAGATGCTGAAATGGTTGCTCAATTGATGGTCAAATGGAGTTAAATTTATGGATATTTTGATTGATGGTGAAATGACGGTGAAATGGGCGGTCGGTTGGATGGTTAATGATAGGCAAGTGATGGTTTAATTGATGCTGTATTGATCGCTACTTCTGATTAATTTGATGGCTAATTGATTCTCAATGCTGCTGGATATATGTTATTATATGATGATTGAAATGATGTTTAAGTGTATGATAAAAACAAAGCATATTACACTGATCGCCCAGATTTACTGAGTGATGAGCGAGCCACGACCGATCTCGGTTCGGGCGGGACTGGTCAAGACATATTTGAGACTGCCATCCACGGAGCATAGATTGGTGTTGAGACTCCCAATATGGCTGTGGGTCAATAGCTACCTCGTGGAGATCCCCTAAATGAGCAAACCAGTCTTTGTTTGGAGTTCACCCCTTTTTTGGATGATTAAATTGACCTATACCGAGATATATTCATACTGACACTTCCAGTGACTCTTAGGGATGCGAAAAAGCTGCTGTTGAAGCATCATCATCATCAAGCTCCAAAGGTGGCCTTTCTTCTCAAAAACTAGTGGTTGGTGATAGCTCCGATACTTCAATGTTTCACAAGTGGTCAACCATTAGTGTTCCTGACCCTCGTGGTTCGCTTCTGTGCAGTTTTTGAAATGGCAGCAAGAAAGGTGAACCATCATGGTTGAGATGACTGCCACCAATGGATTACATCAACCATTTGAATCATCCATGATGGTTGGTTTACTACGTTCATTAAGATTCATCGGTCATTCATTATGGTGAACGGTGAACCCATCTTATCAAGAACACTCAAGAACCAGGGGTTCAGCTTCATTACATTAGCCATTTGAATCATTCGTACCGGTGAACCCGCACTTCAATGAGAAACCGGTTGGCGAACTTGGGGAAGAAGACCCCCTGTTGATCCACCAGGGGTGGCTCGCTTCATCGAGGGTTGGCATCGAAGGTGAACTCACAGGCCATTTGAAATGTTTAAATTTAGAATCATCATTTCAATCAGTCAGTGGGTTATTAGTGAAATGAATCTCTGATCCAATTACTGATTATATATAAATGCTTATTTGAAACGATTAAACATTATTTGGTTGTTATCCATCTATTACTGTAACCATCATTAGCCCATGATATAAACCCATCAGTATCAATCTATTGAAGCCATTATTAGCCCAAATATTATCATTTGGGCGAATATCATTAGCCCATCATTATATTAATAGACCCATGGTTAGCCCAAATAATGGCTTCAATTATCATTAGCCCAAATATTATCCTATAAACACCATAGATTGATATAAACATGGTGATTAGCCATTATTATTAGACCATTCCCATGATATAAACCCATCATTGTCAATCCATTGCAGCCATTATTTAGCCCAAATACTATCCTATAAACATCAATAGATTATCAAATAATATCAAATATTCATCAAATAATTCAAATTCAAATAAACATCATTAACCCTGGCGAATGATCAGCCCAATTTTAATATCATTGAACCCATGAGCCCCGTCATTGGGCCCCAGGTGAGTGGCGTGGCACAGCTCACCGAGTTGATGGGAGAGGCGCAGCGACACGGCGGTGGATGCAACACTGAGACTGATCAGGTTCGCTTGAGAAATGAATGGTTATGTGATAGAAATGAATGGTTATGTGAGATTTTGGATTCATGTTTATTTGCAGATTTGTTCGTGGTTTGTTCATGGTTATTGGATGGTTTCTTGGCTTATTTGTGTTTTGTTCATGATTGTTGGATGGTTTCTTGGTTAGTTCATGATTATTTGATGCTATTTAATGGGGATTTGATGTTTTCTTACTTACCTCATGATTATTTGATGGCTAATTCATGGTTTCTTAGTTAATACATGCTTATTTGATGTTTGTTTGATACATAGCTAATTCATGGTTCTTTGATGAATGGTTGATGGTTTCTTGGTTTAGTTACTTCATGATCATTTGATGGTTGATGGATGATTTATTGATGTTTTTTATTGGTAATTCATGTTTTGTTATGGTTCATTGATGTTTTTGCCATGAATATTTGATGGTTAATTCATGGTCATATTCATGTTTTGTGATGGCTTTTTGGTGATTAATTGATGATTATTGACGCTGTTTTGAAGCCGGTTTCTTGCTGGTCAATTGATGGTTTATTGACATGCATGGTTCAATTGGCAATTCTTTGATGGTAGAAAAGACTTCAATGATGATAATTGATGCATTAATTTCAATCCAATAAACCCATCATGATGCCAGTTTCATTGGACAATGAACCCATCCACGATGTCATCCAGTTGACCCATCATTTCAACTGCTTCATGATGACTCATCGGATGATCGGTTTGCCATAGCCAAGCTGCAGAGTCGAATTGATTCCATAGTTTGGTAGCGGGATGACCTGATTGTCATGGTTGCACCAGCAAACAAAACAAATGATATATACATATGTGTGTTTTGTAGTAGGGCGGTCATTATGTTTATTGTCACTACTCTGTTCGTTGTCTAGCACTAGTACTTATATTTTCTAATTATTACTATTAGGATTACTACTATTATCACTAAATATGATCTCTATTTATTGAGGAAATGTTTGCCATCATTGTACTTTATGACTGCCATCATTGGGACATCATTCAGTCATTCAGCCACCATATCATAATTCGCAATCATGTAGCCATCATTGAACCGTTATTGCCATTGGCCACCAATCAACAATCATCAACTATCGAGCATGTATTGATACACAGGTGAAGAATCAAACATGGAACATGTGCATTCAGCTTGTGATGCTTGATGTATGTTGGTGGATGGTTGAGATCATCCACAACGGAACAATGGATACAGGTTGGTGCATCAGGTCAAAGGCCTCGGCAACGGACCATGGCTTTGTCCATGGTCTTTCAACCGGATGGTTTAGTTCTTCAGGACTCGGGGACGCCGAAACTGGGAGTCTCAAGTTTTGCAATTCGAAATGACTGGTTTATGAAGGGAAAAGGAAAATTGGAATCATGTTCCAAGGATTTGGTTTCATGTTCCTTCCATTTTGTTGTTTGCTTCGATGAACATATTGCTAGTTCTGTCCTGCTTTGCAATACTGTCATGTTTCCACTTGGTTGGTGTTGCTTTAAAGTTCACTGTAGGAAAAGTAACACTCTTGTACCCTATGTGTTAGCCTCCTATGATACTTGATGGTTAAGACACAATGATAGTTGATATAGTTGGACTTATGTATCACCATTGGCTTGTGCCTGCAGCTGTATCATGTTGTGATCAACCCTGGTCGGTGAGCCTCCACATGTCCATGGATTATGAGTTATACAGGAGGAGTAACTAGATCAAGGTACACTCCCCGTTATTTTTCGTAAATATTCATGGTATGGTTCCAAACATGTTAATATCATTTTGGATATACCAATTATGGTTCTAAACTGCATGATTATTGCAATATCAGGAAACAAACTTCAGAATTAATTAGTCTAAATTGCATGATCATTGCAATCTCTGGCCAGGTAAACAATGGATGACCCCAGAACACTTCGGAAATCTTTCGATGGCTCAGGTGACCGAGAATGAGATGGTGTGTTTCAAGATCACCATGGTCAAACCTCGAGTGACCCGACAGCATTTGTCCAAGTGGAAGAGGTTGCATATGTTTTTTATAGGTAGAGGAAGCACTTGTAATAGATACGATTTGCAACACATGTTATACTTAGATGCGGATGTGTTGCTTGTTTTTTTTTGATGTCAATTTGTAAATAATATCCAGATATACACAGAGACATGAATTAATTCATCCGTAAAGTGAAAACAACCAGGACAACGACCTTTCTTTGAAGGTTGGAATTACGTGTATGATGTGTCCAGATTCAAAGATTACGGAGCATTAATATGTTAGGGTTGGGTATATCTCGTATTAATCAACAATATTTTAGTGATAAAACTGATGGCCAATTTTGATGATTATTGCAGGCTGACAATATTGACACTGTTTAGTAAAGGAAATGAGAACCAGTAATATTGAGATGGATCTTCACAAATGGTTTGAAGGTGCACGCCCCCAATTCAACTTAGGCACGTGTTCGCTTGAGATGTTAACATTAGCGTTTTGCCCCATGGCCATGTATCCACTAGTAGGGTGCTTCCGAAAACCACCGGAGATCCTGCTTTTGAAAGCAAACTACCTTTTTTTTGCCGTGGTATGAAGCGACTTGCGTAACATGCTGGCAATCTTTGCGAGCCAAAAAGGTATTATTCCATGGTGGGTGCGGACGGGATTCCGATGATGTTTGCACTGCTTAGTTGGTTCTCTAATTTCTGTCGATCGTGGGTGGATTTGCTAGTAGTCTTCCAGTAGTCTAGATTCGTGCTATGATTGCCTTCAAGGGCCGTGGCAATATGATGATGTAATTATGATGCAGGATGTGATTGTCACATTACATTTAGTTTTGAATTTATCACAGCGTCAAGTATCAAGCATTGCATTCATTCCATGCAATGTCCTGCAATCTATGCACAGCTTGGGCACCCTTAAGAGACCCCAAAGGTACCACTACCTTTGGCACCATCCAACTGGACCCCAGTGAATTCACCTCTGAAACTGATTAACGCAACCAGTAACCAAGGCTGGCATTGAATCAAGCTGTAAAGAATTTGGATGATCGAGTGGTGGTGAGGCTTTGTTAAGTCTGAAGATCAGAGAGCAAATATCCAGATCACAGATGAGAAACTAGTTGATGAATCATCTTCAACAACCTTGATTAATGCCTTGTATTGTCTCATGTTTGCTCGCAATGCACCACAAGATCTTACAGAAAACCGCGAAGAACATGAGACGCGGTTCATTTCGTGGCCATGGCCACCCGGTCGCGGCAAACAACCATCGATGGATGGAACAGAACAGAACAAGGGTCTTGGCTACTGTAATTTGTTCACCTTTGGATAACTAGCCATTGATTAGCATAACTGTTGATGATCAACTATATGAAGTATGCGGTTAGTAAACGCTTAAGCTGTTATAAAGTTCTAAACCACGATTGTTAGTGAACGGTGCGCTTGCTTAAACCATTCACTCACCATTCACAAACCATTACCTATTCATCCACCAAAATTGCTAACTAACTTAGGCATCAAGTAGCTATTCATTTGTAACTTGTAGCTATTCAAGTAGCTATTTATTTACCAAAAGTAGCAATTGCTATGGTCCTTGTTGTTTTTCTGACCTTAGCTACAGGGAACCGCCACCGGCCGCTGGTGGCCTAACCTAACCTGACGACCCAGGTGCCCGGGAAGGTGAAGTTGGACGCCGCCCAAACGGTGCGCAGTAAGGCGGCACTTTGGGACAACCCCACCCTGTCTCCAAGTTGTGGCGGCTTTTGTCTCCAGGAAATTGACCGGAAACATCAGGAAACCATCGGAAAACCATGGAAAAAACCCTGAGAAACCCTAGGAAAACCCTGGAAAAACAGTGGAAATCATCATATTGTTGAAGAGAAACCGCGGGAAACATCAAAAAATTGGTTGAGTTTCCATCAGGATATTTTCTGTGATATGTTTCCCAGAAACCGCCAATAGCAAAACTGTCCTGGGAAACCCTACTGGCTTGGTTAGCCGGGCTTCAGCCCATCAACTATCTCAGTGACCTTGGAAATCTCAAGGCTCAAGACATGTCTCTCCGTATATAGCAGTTGGTTGACCTTGGGGATGAGTCAGTCCGCGATTTTGGCGTATCAGACCATGAAGCAACCACTCATACTACTGACGCTGCGATGACCTCGGGGAAACGATTTTGTCCAAGTGAGCAAGTAGAGTGTCATGTTCAAAGACTTTCAGGTTACTGGAGAGTAAGGAGAGTACTTGTCATAACCAGGGTTAAGCATGGCTGAGCGATATAATCTGAGATTGGTACAGTGTTAATGTTGGTTACCAACTCGTCATGACCCTCCCTGCTGTTATGGTTTCTATTTGCGTGGTTACTGTTGCTGTTGCTGCCGCTCTTCTTGTTATTGTTGTTGTCGTTCGCCGTTGCCTTTAACATTGTCGTTGTGGTTGTTGTTGTTGTTGTTGTTGCTGTTGCTGTTGTTGTTGTTGTTGTTGTTGCTGTTGTTGTTGTTGTTGTTGCTGTTGCTGTTGCTGTTGTTGTTGTTGTTGTTGTTGTTGCTGTTGCTGTTGTTGTTGTTGTTGTTGTTGTTGTTGTTGTTGTTGTTGGCGTTGTTGGCGTTGTTGTGGTGGTTGTGGTTGTGGTTGTGGTTGTGGTTGTGGTTGTGGTTGTGGTTGTTGTTGTGGTTGTTGTTGTTGTTGTTGTTGTTGTTGTTGTTGTTGTTGTTGTGGTTGTTGTTGTTGTTGTTGTTGTTGTTGTTGTTGTCGTTCGCAACTTATTTTGCATGTTTGCGCCCTTTCTGCTGGCTAATCTTCGTTTTTCTTGTGTGGTGTGCAGTCTCTCATCAGCCCATTTGCTACATGTGCTTAAAGCAGCTGTTGCTATGACCTACAGCAGTTGTGAGTTGTCCATTGTGGCCGATAACGATCAATTAACCATAATGCTTGTTATTGTTAGATGTTTGTGGTTAGCCATAATGCTTCTTAGATATTATATGTTGGTTGATTGCTAGTGGTGTGGGTAGTATGATTGTGATGCTTGAGGATTCATGCTTGATGGATGACAGACCTGGCGCGGCGACAGCTTGACTGCACCACAGGAGGCCTTTCGAAAGCAGCCCTTCTACAGCTTCAAGAGGCGGGCCAAGCGGTCGATTCAACCATTGGCAATGGTAGAACTGGTGGTTCAATGAGGTTTTCTAGGGGTTGTAACTTATAGAATGGTTGATAATAGGGATTAATAGCTCCAACAATACTGGTTCAACGACTACTGGTTGGTGGTTTGATTGACATTTTGCGTATTTTCCCAAATGTAGTTGTTAACAAATCGTTGGTGGACAAACATATGTTTCATACGGGTTGAAACCACCAATCAGAAAAAGGGTATAGAGAATGGCAAGGTTATGGATATACATATATATATTTGCATAAGATTGATATGATTCATGACCGTATTATTTCTTGGTTCGTTCATTGCTTGTGTTGGAGTTGCCCTCGCAGTGTTGGAATATGGCAGGGTTTTAATGGCCTCTCTATGTTTTTTTTGTGATTTGCGGGTGACATCATTTGCTCATTGTGTTCCAACTTGTGTTTAGGGTCAAACCATTTCAATGTTGCCGGAGCCCTAAGGCAAGTGAGTTCTTAGTGTTTTCCATGTTTTCCCCAAAAAAAGAGATGTTTCAGCCACCATGGCAATTGAAGAGTTGGAGGCTCTCATTCCCTGCTCCCCAGCTTGGCTGCAGCCGTCGTCGCAGTTTATGGAAGCTGCAGACGTATCCTGCCGGTGGAACTCGCGTCACGCGAGTGGTCAAGGACTTCAAACAGCCACTGGGATTGGCGCTTTGCGAGCTGCCATGGTCAAGGTTCAACCAGCGGCGGTGGCGAATCTCAGTAGTAAAGGTTCCTCTCTTGGCGAGCGCTCGACCTTCCCACGTAAGGGTTGGATGATCAGTTTGTGCTGAAGGGATGCCGGTAGACCATTTCAGGCTGGCAATGATGGTTTGCAATGACAGATTTTGGTGATTCAACCTGTCCAACCTGTTTCAAATTGTTGTCCTAGATTCGCTCTGTAATGGCAATAAGTTGATTTCGACTCCCTTTGAACCAGCACAACCAGATCCAGATTGTTTTTTTTCATTTCATTTTTTTTCTTATTTATAAGGAACTAGGTTGGGAAAATTGCCACATGGCGCCAACAGAAGATTAGGGTCAAGAATGGAAAACCCTCAAGACTTTTAGGGAGCCAGCTCAACAGCCTGGGCACTCCTTCCCTCCAATGATGGGCATCCCAGCATGGACAGCCGCGCAACTGACGGGGCGATCGCTGTTTGCAAGTGACCCCCGTAGAACCAGTCCCCTGTAGGTTTGGGTGCTCATCCGTGGGAGCTAAGAAGCCCTATCCATAGATCAACCATCATGTGTATGTTCAGAATGTTTTGGAAATCAGCAAATGATGTGGCAGCATGTCTGGACATATGGATCCGTGCCTCATCATCATCATCATCATCATCATCATCATCATCATCATCATCATCATGATCCGAAGCTGGTAATTGTGGGTAAGTCCTTTCGGCACAACGTTTCTGGGCAGAAGCTGATTGGAAGTGACAAACACAACCAACCACTGTCTCAAATGGGCCCTTTTAGCTACTAGGTGATTGTTACTGTTAGCTAATGGTGGTTAACCATTTTTGAAGCATCACCCAACTTACTTATTATATAGTTTAATTGTTTAATTCCATGGGTTGAGTGATGTTGTTCTGGCCAGGTGCCTTGCTGGATTTGGACAAGGACTGCTTATTTGTTTTCTTGGTTTTGTTTATCATAGCAACGGTTTTGACATATTCAGACAATCAATAAATTTGTATGATTAGAGAATACACCTATACCCATGACATGTGTCTAATTATTGTAGTCCAAACTGCTATGATGTCTTAAGTGTGATATTGTTGTTATTGGTTTGGGTATCCATATGAGTAATAGTTACTGGTTGCTGCAACCATATACTTAATATTGAATATCATTATGATATAGCCAGATATGAATGAGTATCAACATAGTCTATATACAACCACCACCAAGACAGGCTCTCGATTAAACGCCTGGTATTCTTGCCATTCACATTCCCATGGACGAAATCTTTTCGGAAAAGGGATGTGAACTACTTTTGATGTTGGGTCGGGTGATATTGGCCCATCCCCAAATTATCATTCACCATCACTCCCCATTGATATCAACCATCTTGAACCATCATTTGCCAGTTGTTTAAATCATTTTCTGCCATCTTTGACCGGCTAATTCACTAAATAATCAATTGACCAGCTACAACCAGCTTCTGCAATCAACCAGCTTGTATTACCCATCCCCTCCCGTGCCATCCCCATCCCCACAGTGCAGAGGTTTGAGCTCTTCGACTTTGATGCCCTCAACGCGGTGAGCCGGTCTATAGAGGCCATGGCCCACGTGGGGATCACGCGTTGGCAACGTTGGTTGATGCGAAAATGGACCTGGGAAGGTCGTGGGGAGCATGTGGGTACCCATGTATAGCGGGCCGCGGGGTATCCCCAAAGCGGTCATCATACTCCCAGCTGTGACCCACCATTCATGTCATAGACCATCAAGAAGAAAACACACGTGTTTGAACCAGGAAGTATATGGGGTTCCAACGTAGATTTTCCCATCATCTCAACATCATCAACCATTTTTGGGAGGTGACAGATGTTTTTGACCAATGCTCCCCACCATTCATCAGCCTATGGAAAAATATGAAGTCATCAGTGTGGAACAGTCTGTCATTATTAAGTTGATGTCAACGACAGATTTGTAGTTCCTTGCTGTTGATTTGATTGTTGGTGTTCTCGCCTTGGTTGCCGCTAGTAGAGTTGTTCGGACTGCTGCGTAGCCATGGGAACATGAAGAGTCATGCATGATGACGAGCTCAACACTTCGATGCCGGGGCTTGCCAGCAGGGCCAAGTTTGATTTGCAATCAAAACAGCACATTGGGAGAGAAGGGAAGGAAGCGCGCTTGTTGACCCGCAGGGAATCACTTGGGACTGTGTGTTTCAACTTGCTGACCAGATAGCTTTGGCGCTGGCTTTCTGGGCTGCATCCTCCCAGGGCATAGCGTTTCCCTTTGCGCTTGCTCTCCCAAGCTCTCCACAACACCGAACCATGGGTCAATTCAGCCCGGATTCTTAGCACATTTAAATACATTTAGCATTTACCCACCGAAAAATCTGAGTAAAGTTATAGCATTTCTGGTTAAGTCTGCCATGAAACTATTGATTGGTTAACGTGTGTAGTCATTGTATGTCATAGTGAAGCACCTGAGACCGTTGGACATGTTGGACCACTCCTGGTCGCGGGTTGGCAGGTGGAGAACGAGGAGATCAGACGGTCCTGGACCTCTGCACTGCGGGTTCCACCCAGCAAGGCACCCGTTGGAGCCCAGGAGAACCATCACTGACCTTGGATGGTGGATCGATGTGGAGCAATCGACTTGGGAATGATGTGGTTGAATGGTTGATGGTTGAGTCATGGTTGATGGGTCTGGGTGATATTTGATGATCTTTTGGAATGATGGTTATGATGGTTTTGGAATGATGGTTTGCGATCATGGTTGGTAATGATTTTTTGCATGCTGGTTGATGGATGTTGACGGGTAAGGCGATGCTTTGGCAAGCTTGCAAGCAAAACAATGGAAGATCTCTGATTTTGCCAAAGGCACACATCCTGGCAGTCAAGGGCCTTGTTTTGGAAGACAACCGGAGGGGGGGTGCTCGACTCACCAGTGCGCCACTTCCAAGCGCGGTGCAGGGCTTGGTCAGGCTTTTGGGTGGTGACAGGAGATCAGTCATAAACCGCGGCTACCAATTTGATACAGCGATAGTTTGAGGTTGACCAGTAGATATGGCTATGGGTCAATAGTAACCAACCAATAATGGGGGATAATGACCAACAGTGATAAGGGAAACGATGGTTAATGATAGGGGAACCAGGGGTACGGGGTTTTGACCCACAGCCATATGGGTGGTGATGAGGGGTGACACGACCAGTCAACAACTCATATGTTGCTTTAAGCATGCGAGCCACGGCGATGACAACACAGCATAATGATCAAGTATGCACCATAATCAACCATGCTCGACAATTCATCCGACATGTTTATTGGCTTTTGTCCGCTGCCAGTAATGGGTCAGTTTCTGCTATACCCTAATCGCTAACCAAGATTATGAATTACCATCATCAACCACTAGGCATCATTAATAATTTCAAGGATTGCTGACGACGAAACCATTAAGGAAGCATCACCAAACATCATCATCAACCGTCATCAACCCTCATCAACCATCGTCAACCATCATCAATAATCATTCATCATTATCCATCACCAACCATCATGAACATTCATCAACCACCAGGCATCCATTTTCACCGGATGTTTAACCACCATCCTTTCGTGTCGGTTGGTCAACCTCCTGCTGTCCCTGTTGCAGGCGGTGGCTAAGGCTTCGCTGAATGGCGCTGCTCTGAGTCAGGCATGGGGCAGAAAGCTGATGCGAAACGGACAGGGGGGTTGAAACAGGTTGAAACAATTGTGAGTCGTTGATGAGTGGTTGATTAGTGATTGTCATTGGCAAATTACTGGTGAATTAGTGGTTGATTAGTTGTTAGGCAAAGACATGGGCACTTCTTGGTTGCAATAGAAATAATGGTGGTTTATAGTTTCTTGTTCATTGAAGGCGACTTAACGGGCTCATTTCGTGGCAAAGCAATGCCTGAATGAAAAGAGAAGCGTGGCCGTCATGGATCG
Organism: Symbiodinium kawagutii; assembly: GCA_009767595.1. Lineage (NCBI taxonomy): Eukaryota > Dinophyceae > Suessiales > Symbiodiniaceae > Symbiodinium > Symbiodinium kawagutii. Next base: position 526,367 of record VSDK01001837.1, on the reverse strand, counting down.
TCGTGAGGTCCCAGTCGTGACTT
>VSDK01001837.1:471344-521344 GCA_009767595.1 Symbiodinium kawagutii | reverse complement strand
GTTTGCACTAGGTCGGCTTGTTTGTGATTTGGTGGCTTCTCGAAACAGGGTTCCCCCGGTTCCCCTCCCCCCCAAAGTTATGGTGGGCTTAGCTTCGTACTCATGAACTGGATGATAAACTGGTGGTTCCCTCGTGTGAGAAACACCCACTTGGTTCCATGTGTCCGTCAGCAAGCTGCTACCCCACACAAGCGGCTGATGAATTTTCGCGCATGGTGAGGGGAGAAGAAATATTTCCCGTCCCTTTGGATGGTAGCATCTATACTGGAAATGGGTCATGCAAGGTTGTAAGGCTGTCGTTTTTTCATCCATTTTCATCATATAGAATTATCTATTGTACTACGGCTATGTTCACCATGTTTCACCAATGTTCACCAATCATAGTGGTCCCGCTATTTTTTGCACGGTTGTAAGGCCAGTGTACTACGCCTATGGTCATTTCTCCATCTCATTGGCTTCGGAAAGCAGCTCAAGAGTGTTGAATCGAGGACAACTTCCTGCGTTTGCCAGGTCTTGGCAAAACCTCTCTATCGTGCAACGTGCTCAGAGGGTGCAGATGCGGAATGTTCACACACACAGGAAGCGATTGGGAACACCACGGTTCCAAAATGATTCTTTACTGCACTCCACTAGTGAAAACATCGGATAGTGTGCGGGTGCCCACTTTATGGATTGGTAGACAGATGGACTATAAACGCATGCACGATCAATCATATACCTCACATACCTCTGTAGATCTGATACCCTCAGGAGGTCCAAGTTGTGTACATGTTGACTTGATGCGTATCGCTAGAGGTTCCAAATGGCATTTCCACCAGTTGAGTGGGTGATCAGATTCACAAGGTCCTGGAGATTCAGTAGGTTTTTGGGGGACGTGGGGATGGTACCAATCAAGATATGGGAAGGTGAAGATCAACAATCAGCGGCAGGGTAGAGCCTTTGATGCTTCAGAGTGTCCCTGTTGGTGGTTGACCAGCTGATGACAAAGGCATGGCTGCTGGGTACAGAGTGATGAATTTATTTGCCTTTGCAGAGATTCGCGAAGTGGTTGCTGCCTTAGCTCAAATAGCCATACTTATAGGAGATTCTTTGCTACCATTATGTTTGAATAGCCGCAACTGGAAACATAGTGATCCATAGTGGTGGGTAGTTAAGTTGGCCACTGTCAAATAGCGTGATTAGCCATTGAACATTATTACGAGCTCATTGTGTAAACATGTTCAAGATTGTTTAAACATGTTCGCCCGAGCCTTAGGGTTTGCCCCGCATGGGTCTGAGAACATTTCCCAACGCTCAAATTCCTGCACAAGGCCATTGTTTTTTTGACTTCTGAGTTATCAAACCCTAAACCTCACACCCTAAAACCCTAAAACCACAACCCTAAAACCCTAAAACCAAAACCCTTAAACCCTAAAACCCTAAAACCCTAAACCATAAATCACTGCGTATAGCCAGTGTTTTCGCATCTTGTCCAAGCCATCTTGACCTTGTACAACATGCTCCATTGCAGTGGCGCTTTATATCGCTTTATGTGGTGGGGCGAACGTTAAGGCTGGAGGGAACATGTTTAATTAGACAATCATTGAATAATTCACCAAAATCATGAACCATTACAAATTGCCATTGTTCAAAAACCATACCCCCATTAGTCAATATAAATCCCCATGTTAACATACGTGATCATGATTGTGCTCCAGACCATATTTGACCGTTTTGTTTTAAGCCATTCATAAGTTGGTCAGGGATATCATAAGAAACACCTGTGTTAAATTTTGCAAAATCTATTTGATATTGACCACTATCAACCTCCATTATAAACCTACCACAGTAGTATTGATTATAAAATCCTTAAACCCACCAATGAATGTGAAACCGCCATAAAAAGGTGGTTTCTAATCATTGTTGAACTCATACCACTTGGATGCCATGTAATGATAAAAAAATGATAATGACAAACACATCGAGCTGAAGCCACCGAACTGTTAGCTGTTCAAAGACCTCAACCAGGGCGCGCCCGGGCGAAGGCCTGGGTTGGTGGTCCGGCCGCCGGCGTTGGGACTCAGGTGGTGGAGGAATGGCAGATCCGCCCGGATGGCGAGCAGAGCTTGGTCCGAAGGCGATGGAGCGGTGATGGGGACCTGGGGAGTGGGAGCGGATGGGTGGTGATGGTTAATGAGCTGGGTAATAAGCAATGATGGTGGATTTATGATGGTTAATAAGCTGGTTGATAAGCTGGTTAGTAAGCTGGTTAGTAAGCTGGTTAGCAAGCTGGTTAGTAAGCTGGTGAATGATGGTTGATCATGATGAACAAGCTGGTGAATGATTCGAAATGATGGCCAAACAATGGTGATGAGCGTGATGGGATGGTCAATTAAAGGATGGGTTTTTGAGCATGGAACAAGAATATGAAAGGATTCCCATTGGAACGATGATTTTAGGAAAGCAGAAGCACACGAAAGCTAGTGCCCATAATCATTGTGGTATCAGGTCTATCATGCTACCTTATAGAAAGCCCAGTCTGGAGAAAGAAGCTAGTGGTGAGAGTTTTTTTGAGGCGTGTCCAGCTTGCTCAGGCTCAGGGTTTTTGGCCCGGAGCTTATGCGCTTGGGATACTCATGTGTTGGACAAAAATCCTTGCGATCTTTTGGGAATGCTGATTGCATTCCGGAACAACCCGGATTTTTTTCCACTGCTGATGAAATACACATTCCCAAACTATATAATGTTCTTTCCAACGCTGTCCAATTAAAAGAAGTCTTGGAAACACAACACATCCACTTTGGTGAGACACGAAACCCACACAAGCGAGGGCCCATCCAAGTGCGAGTCATCCCAAGCATCGCGTTGCCCTCAACCCGCGTTGCGGTTACGACTCGTGCAAGCGATGGTGGTCCCCAAGCACTGAGCATTGTTCGTTTGAGTTGTGGATAGAGTGGAGATCAAGGTTGTGCGTTGGGTCAAGCTACCAACAGCTTTGGTAGTCGTTTATATCCCAAGAGCTTGGCTGCTGGTCCTTCATTTGGACTGCCAGGGTAGCAGGATACCCCAGATATCGGGATGGATCAATATCAATTATCTATACTAAACAAAGGATAGTTCACATCCCAACAGTTGGACGAGTTTTCTTATCGATTTGAACAGCCAGGGATACAGAGGCCCTTGACCCACAACCGCATAGATATACAGCAATCATCAATGACCCTCCTTAAAGGTTCAGTGAACCCTGGAGCAAAGATTGGTTTCTGGTTCCTTTGTTTATTTGTTTGGCCGCCACTTACGAGGCGGGTTGCTCGTCCTTTTTTGCGCATGTGATGTAAACAGCAAAGGCACCATAATATTTTTTTATAGATCACAATTTTGGCGCAAGCATCATGTCGGCAGTCAAGCCATCACTAGATGATTCAGATATGCATGTTCAGCAAAAAGACCATCCCCTACCAATTTTCGTATGGTATGACTCCATCATAATCGCCCAACATGATTTTTGCTTGGACAAAAAGCAATGCTTGTGAAGCGCTGATTGATACACACATTTGCTTAGCACAGTGCAAACTACAAGATTGCAAATGTTCGTATCAATCAATGCCTAATGTATCCAATCAATTTGACTCAAGAAAATCCAACAATTGCCCAGAGGTTTGATCCAATCAATGCCTTGGGCTCAGCCTAGCCAGGACTATGAGGGACTTCTTTCAGTTGGACTCGCCCAGTCGTGAAGGGACGAGTTCCTGTGCAGCCTTTTGGAAAGACACGGTTTGGTAACCATCAAAATGACAATGATTATAACATATTATAACTTTTTGATGCTCTTGGAATTGGTTCCTTCATTATTTTGGGATCTTTAAAGCCACTTACCGGACAGTTCATTATAAATGTATCCTTAGGTTATGAAATATGATGGTCGCATGTGTTTCAACAACTTTTTATAATGGTAATGACATGGTATTTAAGTCATTGCTTGACAATGGTTATTGGCTATTGGTTCATGGCTGGTACCAATTGACAATGGTTGATATGGATACTTATTACCGATTGACAATCGTTATCAAGCAAAAGTTCAGTGCATTTGGTTTAGTTGTAGTTAATTATGGTCGTTGATAATGATAAGGTTGGTATTCAATGATCATGTTTATCACCTTCAATACTTAAGATAACGTCGCATTCGAGCCCTGATCGCACACTGCTCAGGAGTTACGCTAAGCTATCCTGGCAAAGATGACCCTTGCTAGGGGGCAAAACCCGATGAAATGTTCATAGCCGGCTTGTCCTTGGACGGGGTAGGGAATCAGAGTTCAGCATTATCAACCATGATTCGTTCACCCGCTGTTTTGACTCAACCACTATTACTTACCACTGAGTTAATCATTAATATCAACCACTGTCAACGACTACTCACCATCAATCGAGCATTACTCACCAACCATCGCTCATCATCACAATGCTGATTCACCAACAAACCACTCACGATATCAACAAGCATTAACATCACCTCAACCATACTCAACAGTATATCATTGTTCACCACACGTAATAGTTGTTCCTCCAAAAAGGAAATCATCCAGAATCCATTTCATTAACTGCTTGAAAGAATAAACCTGCCATAATCATCTAGTTGTTTAGCATTTCATACTCAGAAACCCACCACTCTTAGGGTTTCCCTATGGCTTAAGTTCCCCCCCCATACCATCCACCGTTCCGCCAGGATGGACGATGGCATTCCTTGACCGAGGTGGGGCCGGAGGAGCTGTGGAATGGGACCCCCCAAGGAGCGCTTGGGCCCCCCCCCAGCCGTAGCTGTGGTACCAGCTACTGAGTGGTGCCCCGTGGTAGGGCAACTACCAGCTGTAGTACATTTCTTTTTTGAATCTTCAACGAGTCTAACCAGGGACTCTTTGACGGGCTATGACTCTGGAGTTGGTAGCTAGTTATACTTTGGTAGGCCCTGACCTGGAAGAAAAAGATCGCCATTAGTAGTGGTTTACCTAGAAAGAATGGTGATTTTTGGCTTACCAGAGGGTGATGGTTTCTGACTTAGCCATCAATGATCAATTATTACTGGTCAATGACTGATTTATAGTAACAACTGAAAGTGAACAGTCAATAGCCAACCATGAATGCAAAAAATAATTTCAGCTAGTAACCTGAAAGTGAATAGTCAAAATCAAGCATACAGGTTACTAGCTCAGCCACTAGGAGTATCAATCATGTTTCATAGTCATCCAAGGCTGGTCCATCGGATGGTTAACGGATGCAGTCAAGGAAGGGGAAACCTTGCAGGGACGACGCTGAAAGTGGTGACCAAGGCGTGAGTAAAGGGTGTTTCATCAGGTTGTCGCTTTTTGCGTTTTACCTGAAAAACGATAGGGGACATACTAAAAACAATACCCCTAGAAACCATGGATCACATTTCAGAAACTTGTGGGCCACGTTCGTGAGCAAGGCGTGTGCTTGTCAGAGCCGTTTTGGTTGAGAGGGCGCGTGAACATGGCTCGGCAGCGCCAGCTAGTGCGTTGGGACCAGAGGACAGGGCTGATTGTGTGAAGTCTGGTTCTGACAGCTTGTGTGTGCGCAAGAGCCTTGGCGCCAGGAGCGGCAAATTCCAAGCCTTTAGGCTAGCGCCCGGTCCTGGTGATCGGAAGTCAAGTTTTCACTTGGACGAACGCAGTGCTGAGCTGAATGAGGAAATTGAAAAGCAGAACCTTGCAATTGAGAATGAGTTTTTGGAGGAGCATGGTGAAGAGCTTGGCTCCTACCAGGCAATTCCAAGCGTGGCAGGCCTCACCATCTTGGCAACTACCCTTGGAGGGGGCAGTTTCCAGATGGGAGGGCCACCAGCTCTGCTGCCCCTCCTCCAGGAAGTGGTTCTGTCCCAGCTGCAGCCACAGTGCCCCTGACAAATTTGGCAAGGCAACCCCAACAACCACAACAACCTCCACTTCTCCTTGACTCCCCCATTCCAGGCCACCTTGTACCAACATCCAGGGCACCTGGGTGCCAATTCCACCAGGTCCCTTGAGCACCTGCCCTGGCTGTGGCCAAGTGTGTGCCAGGTGGGAAAAATACGAGAAAGTGAGTGGAAGGCGCTGGTACAGGTGCCTGCGGTACAAGAAGGACAATACTGGCTGCAAGTACCGTTTCTACAGCCCCCAAAATTTTGATTGAGGGGCAATCTGAAGGGCAATCGTCCAGCACAGCAGGGTACAAAGCCCTGAAAATCATTTGGACAAACCACAATTTTAAGCGGTGAGTGAGCTAAAAATGAAATAAAGCAAAAAAACCAAATACAGCCAAACTTAAGTTTTCTGAAATTTCTCCAGCCTCAAGTTTGCTGAAATTTCTCCAGCCTTGAGTTTGCTAAAGTTTCTCCAGCCTTGAGTTCCCTGAATTTTTTGCAGCCTCAAGTTTTCTGAAATTTTTCCAGCCTGAGTTTCCTGAAGTTTTTGCAGCCTCAAATTTTCTGAATGTTCTCCAACCTTAAGTTTTCTGAATTTTTGTCCAGCCTTGAGTTTGCTGAAGTTTCTCCAGCCTTAAGTATTCTGAAATTTTTCCAGCCTTGAATTTCCTGAAATTTCCCCAACCTTGAATTGGCCCCGAGTGCAGACACAGCAGCTCAATACCGCTATGGTTTTTGGAACGCCGAGGGGAGGTCCCGGTGGAACCACGAAGTCCATCCGCTTGGAACCCACGATGAAAAGCATTCTGACTCGAAGACGGTCAGCTCAGAGCAGTCATGTACCTGGAGCCGCCGATATTCATTTTTCTGGGCTGCCAGACACAGTGAAGTGGATTGAAAGGAGTGCGGGCAGCGGCAAAAACAAAAAGAAGAGCAGAGAAGAAAAAAGAATTGCTGGCAGAGAGTTCTGATTCTTCTGACGATTCCGATTCTGATTCGACTGACTCCTCTGCTTCTTCGTCGGCTTGAAAAGGAAGCCACCAAGCAGAGGCTGCACCAGGGTCTTCGTTGCCATTGGTTCTTATTGATTACCCCATGTGATTGCAACCGCTCAAACAAGAAATATGGCGATCGACGCCGAAACTTGGAAAACGATAGGGGGCGTATTAAAAAAGCCGTGAATACACCTCAAACATTTCAAAAAACCGCTCATATATGTATATGTGCACAGTATACAGTATACTGATATATTTTAAAACAATTGGCCACATATCCATGATATATTTATCTTGGCAATGAAGAGTTGCATTGCCAATCTCCAGTGTGGCAGTTGGTTTCCACCGATCACTGGAGAGCATTATGTTTATGGTCAGACGCGATCAAAGATCACCCACCCTGGATAAGGTAACCATGGTCAACCATGGTCAGCGTCATAGGTTATGGATGTTAAATCATCATGAACCATCATCCATGGATAAGATGACCTAGATGATTCATGATGATGGTCACCACCATAGGCTTTGTTCACCATGGTCAACATCATTGAACACTGAGCACATGATCATCATTCATGATAAATCATGATGTTGATAAGATGTTTCCTAAAATAGGGGTACCCCCCAAATGGTTGGCTTATTATTAAAAATCGTAGATATGTTGGATGATTTGGGGGTTCCCATAGAGAAACACCCTAATATGATTGATGATTGTATCATAGTTTGTTCATCATTGAAATCCACAGTCCATGCCGAAAGTCGCAGCACAGCTGGCAGGCTGCAGACGAGGAAAATCGCAAGATCATCAAGGCGTTTCCCGCTGTTGCAAGGGTCCTTGTCCGGCGTCTTCCGGGCCCCAGAGTCCCTGAACCGGACACTTTCAGTCATGTGGAGAAGTTTTGTTGGGATCCCTGGGGTTGCTCACTCTGATCAGAAAGAAACTGCCAATTTGTTATGCGGTGATATGGGGTTGTGACCCAGAGTCATATCCAGGCGTTGTATTGCATTTCATTGGTTGTTATGTTCATTACACCCTGAATGAGTGTCATGAGTATCAACCGGTATTCATGGCTACTACCTACTGGTTATAATCATGATGCCCAATGTACATGTAAAAACCATTTTCATAACTATGATTTAATGACCTATCCTACGTACTTGTCATTATGTGTTTTTCCATCATGGTTCTTTTACCTTCCTAGAGTTACTATGCCATATTGTTTGGTGAACATTGAGTTATGGTATGCTATGATGCTAATTAAGGAACATCAAAGTGTTACCCTTTGGGAAACTAAGCTGGAAAATTGCAAATCACCTAGTGTTGAATACGCAAAACATTTAAGACTCGTGGATTGTAAACTCTTCTAGATGAGTTCACCAGAGACTAAATGTGGTACATGTGTATCTATCCATACTTATGAACCGATACATATTATATATGTATACATGCTTATTCATTGATTACATGTATATTTAAATTTGTATAGATATATATTCAATATACATATACAAACTATCAATATCAGATATAGATGCAGCATTGGATCACTACTGTACTTTGCTGTGCATGTCCAATATTCACCTGCTTACATTCAAGATGGTTTTCGGGGTTCGCCACCGGATTTGCCGTGACGAAGTTTTTCCCACTCCCCAGCACCATCCTGACGTCATACGTGCAATACGCACCGTAGGACTGGCCCACATTACCATTGCTTGTTGGTCAATAGTAGTCTTATGATTGATGATGGTGAATTCTGGTCACTGATCCTTGTATACAGATTCTGATTCACTGTAAACCATCATCCTGCAATGATTGTAGAATAACTAGCAGTATTATATATCATTATATGTTATTGATTTTTAAACAATCATGATTGATCAAGCAAAGAACTACCAGTAGGTGGTTCTTCTATATATACATTTACATATACATATGCATATGCTCACCGGAACAAAGGGACCTTCCTTTTTTGAATCTAGTTTTTGCAATATAAATATATATATATATATATGTATCTATTTTTCTGTATATATGTATATTATGATATAAACTATTTCAATATATATACATATATAGTACATAAATTTCTAAACCATCATTACCAATTTTCCACAAACCTCCCCAGTGCACAACGCATTTTCACCACGAGCCTCGCTGTTCGTCTCCAGGCGTTCGAACGCAAGAAGGAGACTCCGGGCGCAGCAGTGGAACACCAATGCTTTGAGTATGAATGATGGGGAGAAGGACCGCCCAAGGGTTGAGTTATTAATAATGATCGCACCCTGTGGAGCAGTTATTAATAATCATTCATTGGTTCTTGACCGTTGCTTGATCTGGGTGTTTCTCAAGTCATAGGGGACCCCCAAATCATCCAATGTTAATCATTTATACTAATAAACTATCCATGTTAAGGGGTACCCTATCTTAAGAAACCCCCATGTATCAATTGGCCGCCAATAGGGGTAAATAACCAACCAGATCCAGCCGCTGATAACCATCCTCAGTCTAGCCATAGCTGAGCCTCAAATATGTCGGGGGGTCGCCAACAGCTGGGATCATCAGATCTTTCATGAATATTGATGAAGTAAGGTTATAACTTATGTGATCCACGAACTACGGTTAGTCATTAATCATGGTACAGTAAAATCATTGATGAGGCCGGGTTGTTTGATATAGGCATATACTGGATTATAGTCCTTGGATCAATGGGGATACATTGCAGTCGCAGGAATCGCTATTCATTCGGTAACCATTCCAACCACAACAGGTGGAACTGTGGTTGCTAAGATTGCTGATGGTACGTCAATGCTTGGATCGGCCTAACCTGGTGAGCCATGAATCACCGCTGGTGACCCATTGCCTGAGCTGGGAGCAGCGCTGAGAGACTGTTGTTTGGGTGAGGATGGGACTGTTGTAAAGATCCAGCTTTAGTAAACCGTCCATGACGGTGAATCAGAGACTATGGGTAAAACCTGGGATGATTTGTTTAATTTGGATCTCCCATTGAATTCTCTGAAGTAACATGTTGGGTAGGTTCCAACAGCAAAATCCAGTTGGTCCCCCAAGTTTCATTGTCAATCGAGATTCAGGAATTCAGAATTTCCGTGTCATTTTGATAAACGTCCTGATTGGTGGCTATACGGCTATGGGTCAGTATTAATCAATAAACTAATGGGGATAATTATCAACAATAATAGGGAAACAAATGGTTGATGATGGGGGAACCAGGGCTACAGGGTGTTGACCCACAGCCAGACCTTGAAAAAATTTTTGAGAACAATTGAGGACTTCATTTAGAATGGCACGATGTAGGAATTCAGAACAACATATCAATCATTATCAGTGGACTTGGTTTGACCATTATCAGCCATTGTTGACCATTATATTGACCATTATTGAACCACTATACCAGCCATTATCAGCCATTATTGACCATTATTGACCACTATACCTATGGTCATTTTGATGGTATTGGACTTGCTTTGGTTATTGCGCAGCTCAAAGCGGTTCAACTCGTAGATTTTCCTTACAGTTCGTTGCGGCCTTTTCTGATGGCGATGTCTGTGTTGCCACTTGGCTGTGCTGGTCGTGCCAACCCTGAGGCCCCAGTGGTTATTGACAAACTCTGTGTGGACAAAATAATGGTCAGAAATATGTTTGTCACATGCCTAGATACTCCACGTGCGGTATGTTTACCTACAAACTGAGTTGATTATTATATGGGCAAATGTTGATACATATACCGTTGCATACATGGAGCGTATTGGTTATCATAATATGTGTTTATGATTCTGCTGCGGATATGCCTTGAACGAACTGACTGCGATGGGGTTTGTGCTTTATGATTTATGAGCAGTGTTTGCTCAGGCTCTGTGGTATGAACCAGACCTCGGCTGAAAGCAAAGATGGCTCCTTAGCCAGGGGTGTCCCTGACTACGGCTCATTTGGAGAAGCTATCCACGCTTCACAACAACAAAACATATATTTTGATGGGGCGATGCTGGTAAGTGCTCCACCATGATCCTGTGATCATGCTCCCCTGAAAAATCACACCCACCCCATGGCAGCCTGTAGAATCTATAGACAACCGTCATGATTCAGCAGCTCATCACATGTAAGATCAGGGCTCGCACATCATTCTGCATGTCTCGGGTTTTTCTCGGATTCACACGTTTGTAGCAATGGATGGACCTAGCTGAAGCCCGCGCCTCTGTGAACTTTTTAGCACCTAATCGATCAGTCTGGATGGTGCACATCATGTATCCATGTTGTTTGAGCAGATTTCTGGTTAAATGTCCATGAATTTATCTAGTTCTCACGATGTGAAAAGAAAAATGAAAGTGTTCCCATTCACTCAACAATTGCCAACCATTCTCCAACCAGTGGTTTAGCATGGTTCTGCATAAATTATAGCGACGTCACGCGACGTCACCGGAAATTCGACCTAAATTTTCGAAATAAGGAAGGCAGTAGAAGAGAGAAGAGTAGTTCAAGTGTTTGAGTAGCCTCTTTTGCACCTCCGAAGCAGAATCTCCTTAGCTCAGTGGTTAGAGCGATGGTCCAAAGACCCACAGGATCATAAGATCAAGTCCCAAAGGGGGAAGGTATTATTGCCACCACAATTTCTCGGTTGGTTCGGTTCGAGCGGTTCGAGTCGATCCACGGGCATCCTGGATATTTATCAAGTTCAAGACGTTCATTTTGAGGTTTTTGGGGTCTGAAAACTCCGTTTTGGACGTCTTGAATAACCGTGGTGGGCTCGAACCCTCCCAGGGCCTAATTTTCTTAAGGCGCTCATCTTGAGCTTTTCGGGGCCCAAAAAACTGAAAATGAACGCCTTGAGGAAAAAAACAGGGTCCCGTCCTCACAGCAGGCTGATGTCAGCTAGGTCCCTTATTCTTTGTCCGCAAGGCCAAACATAGCCTGTTCCCAATGATGCTGGCCACGACGGTCATTGTGATTGTCCTACCGCAGCACAAGTAGGGAATTGTTCTCAAGACGTTCAATTTGCGTTCTTAAGACCCAACTTGAGAAAACAGAGATCCAGCCTTCAATGGGTACATCCATGCAGCAACTTGGCATGGGCCGGTGTCGGGAGACTAACAGGGCGACGTCAAAATAATTTCGTTAATTCTGCGACCTAGCCCTTATTTCAGTTTCGAATTAGTAAATTCGACCCAACGACCTACGAATTATTAGAATTTACCCAGATGGTTTATCAGTATGGAAAATGGTTGGAAAATGACGGAAAGTCCAAGCTAAGATTGTTGAATCCCATGGTCGCACACCAGGGGGTGGAGCTGGTTTCCTCGTCTCCATGTCCAAGGGTAACCAATGGGAGCGCACCACGGCAAAGCCTAGGAAAACTATGGTAAAACCATGGGAAAACAATGGTAAAACCATGGGAAAACTATGGTAAAACCATGGGAAAACTATGGTAAAACCATGGGAAAACAATGGAAATCACAATATTTTGAATTTTAAAGAGAAACCCTGGGCAAACATCAATCATGGGTGGCCAGTGTCCCAACAGGGCCAAACCAAATGGTAGATAATGGTCAACAAGTAATGGCTGACAATCGTTGAGAATGATGGATAATGGCCGCTGAGAACTTGGGGACAATATCTCACAAATGGGTGAACAGCCCAACAGCCAGACTAATGAAAAAAAGGTTTCTATCAACCATGGAATGCAACTACTAATGGATACTTGACTAAGGATTAACTAACGACTAACTAATGATTATCAACCAACCAGTTGATGATTGATTCATTCTACTGATTATTTCCGTATTGTCATGACAAGTTGTCTACAAATGAAATAATGAAGAACCAAAATAGAAATCACTATTGCAATAACAAGTTTCAATGACAAGTGTAATAACAAGTTGTTTACTGATCCATTAGTGACTAACTAATGACCCACCCAACACCTTGGAGAGATCCATTCCGCTTGGCGCTGGGACGCACCCAACGGTGGGTGCCCAGGATGCGTCGTGCCGCGGGCCCTGTGCGATCGAGTCCTGCGGCTGCTTTGATGGTGCGCCGAGGCGCGTTTTTCGGCGAAAGGTCGAGATGAGTTATTTAGATGGTTTATGGATGATATAGATGGTTACTAGATGGTTAGTAGATGGTTGATAGATGGTGTTTAGATGGTTCATTCAGATGGTTATTTAGATGGTGTTTAGATGGTTTTTAGATGGTTTATTCAGATGGTTATTTAGATGGTTTATTCAGATGGTTATTTAGATGGTTTTTAAATGGTTTTTTCAGATGGTTATTTAGATGGTTTTTAGATGGTTTATTCAGATGGTTATTTAGATGGTTTTTAGATGGTTTATTCAGATGGTTATTTAGATGGTTTTTAGATGGTTTATTCAGATGGTTATTTAGATGGTTTTTAGATGGTTTATTCAGATGGTTATTTAGATGGTTTTTAGATGGTTTATTCAGATGGTTATTTAGATGGTTTTTAGATGGTTTATTCAGATGGTTATTTAGATGGTTTTTAGATGGTTTATTCAGATGGTTATTTAGATGGTTTTTAGATGGTTTATTCAGATGGTTATTTAGATGGTTTTTAGATGGTTTATTCAGATGGTTATTTAGATGGTTTTTAGATGGTTTATTCAGATGGTTATTTAGATGGTTTTTAGATGGTTTATTCAGATGGTTATTTAGATGGTTTTTAGATGGTTTATTCAGATGGTTATTTAGATGGTTTTTAGATGGTTTATTCAGATGGTTATTTAGATGGTTTTTAGATGGTTTATTCAGATGGTTATTTAGATGGTTTTTAGATGGTTTATTCAGATGGTTATTTAGATGGTTTTTAGATGGTTTATTCAGATGGTTATTTAGATGGTTTTTAGATGGTTTATTCAGATGGTTATTTAGATGGTTTTTAGATGGTTTATTCAGATGGTTATTTAGATGGTTTTTAGATGGTTTATTCAGATGGTTATTTAGATGGTTTTTAGATGGTTTATTCAGATGGTTATTTAGATGGTTTTTAGATGGTTTATTCAGATGGTTATTTAGATGGTTTTTAGATGGTTTATTCAGATGGTTATTTAGATGGTTTTTAGATGGTTTATTCAGATGGTTATTTAGATGGTTTTTAGATGGTTTATTCAGATGGTTATTTAGATGGTTTTTAGATGGTTTATTCAGATGGTTATTTAGATGGTTTTTAGATGGTTTATTCAGATGGTTATTTAGATGGTTTTTAGATGGTTTATTCAGATGGTTATTTAGATGGTTTTTAGATGGTTTATTCAGATGGTTATTTAGATGGTTTTTAGATGGTTTATTCAGATGGTTATTTAGATGGTTTTTAGATGGTTTATTCAGATGGTTATTTAGATGGTTTTTAGATGGTTTATTCAGATGGTTATTTAGATGGTTTTTAGATGGTTTATTCAGATGGTTATTTAGATGGTTTTTAGATGGTTTATTCAGATGGTTATTTAGATGGTTTTTAGATGGTTTATTCAGATGGTTATTTAGATGGTTTTTAGATGGTTTATTCAGATGGTTATTTAGATGGTTTTTAGATGGTTTATTCAGATGGTTATTTAGATGGTTTTTAGATGGTTTATTCAGATGGTTATTTAGATGGTTTTTAGATGGTTTATTCAGATGGTTATTTAGATGGTTTTTAGATGGTTTATTCAGATGGTTATTTAGATGGTTTTTAGATGGTTTATTCAGATGGTTATTTAGATGGTTTTTAGATGGTTTATTCAGATGGTTATTTAGATGGTTTTTAGATGGTTTATTCAGATGGTTATTTAGATGGTTTTTAGATGGTTTATTCAGATGGTTATTTAGATGGTTTTTAGATGGTTTATTCAGATGGTTATTTAGATGGTTTTTAGATGGTTTATTCAGATGGTTATTTAGATGGTTTTTAGATGGTTTATTCAGATGGTTATTTAGATGGTTTTTAGATGGTTTATTCAGATGGTTATTTAGATGGTTTTTAGATGGTTTATTCAGATGGTTATTTAGATGGTTTTTAGATGGTTTATTCAGATGGTTATTTAGATGGTTTTTAGATGGTTTATTCAGATGGTTATTTAGATGGTTTTTAGATGGTTTATTCAGATGGTTATTTAGATGGTTTTTAGATGGTTTATTCAGATGGTTATTTAGATGGTTTTTAGATGGTTTATTCAGATGGTTATTTAGATGGTTTTTAGATGGTTTATTCAGATGGTTATTTAGATGGTTTTTAGATGGTTTATTCAGATGGTTATTTAGATGGTTTTTAGATGGTTTATTCAGATGGTTATTTAGATGGTTTTTAGATGGTTTATTCAGATGGTTATTTAGATGGTTTTTAGATGGTTTATTCAGATGGTTATTTAGATGGTTTTTAGATGGTTTATTCAGATGGTTATTTAGATGGTTTTTAGATGGTTTATTCAGATGGTTATTTAGATGGTTTTTAGATGGTTTATTCAGATGGTTATTTAGATGGTTTTTAGATGGTTTATTCAGATGGTTATTTAGATGGTTTTTAGATGGTTTATTCAGATGGTTATTTAGATGGTTTTTAGATGGTTTATTCAGATGGTTATTTAGATGGTTTTTAGATGGTTTATTCAGATGGTTATTTAGATGGTTTTTAGATGGTTTATTCAGATGGTTATTTAGATGGTTTTTAGATGGTTTATTCAGATGGTTATTTAGATGGTTTTTAGATGGTTTATTCAGATGGTTATTTAGATGGTTTTTAGATGGTTTATTCAGATGGTTATTTAGATGGTTTTTAGATGGTTTATTCAGATGGTTATTTAGATGGTTTTTAGATGGTTTATTCAGATGGTTATTTAGATGGTTTTTAGATGGTTTATTCAGATGGTTATTTAGATGGTTTTTAGATGGTTTATTCAGATGGTTATTTAGATGGTTTTTAGATGGTTTATTCAGATGGTTATTTAGATGGTTTTTAGATGGTTTATTCAGATGGTTATTTAGATGGTTTTTAGATGGTTTATTCAGATGGTTATTTAGATGGTTTTTAGATGGTTTATTCAGATGGTTATTTAGATGGTTTTTAGATGGTTTATTCAGATGGTTATTTAGATGGTTTTTAGATGGTTTATTCAGATGGTTATTTAGATGGTTTTTAGATGGTTTATTCAGATGGTTATTTAGATGGTTTTTAGATGGTTTATTCAGATGGTTATTTAGATGGTTTTTAGATGGTTTATTCAGATGGTTATTTAGATGGTTTTTAGATGGTTTATTCAGATGGTTATTTAGATGGTTTTTAGATGGTTTATTCAGATGGTTATTTAGATGGTTTTTAGATGGTTTATTCAGATGGTTATTTAGATGGTTTTTAGATGGTTTATTCAGATGGTTATTTAGATGGTTTTTAGATGGTTTATTCAGATGGTTATTTAGATGGTTTTTAGATGGTTTATTCAGATGGTTATTTAGATGGTTTTTAGATGGTTTATTCAGATGGTTATTTAGATGGTTTTTAGATGGTTTATTCAGATGGTTATTTAGATGGTTTTTAGATGGTTTATTCAGATGGTTATTTAGATGGTTTTTAGATGGTTTATTCAGATGGTTATTTAGATGGTTTTTAGATGGTTTATTCAGATGGTTATTTAGATGGTTTTTAGATGGTTTATTCAGATGGTTATTTAGATGGTTTTTAGATGGTTTATTCAGATGGTTATTTAGATGGTTTTTAGATGGTTTATTCAGATGGTTATTTAGATGGTTTTTAGATGGTTTATTCAGATGGTTATTTAGATGGTTTTTAGATGGTTTATTCAGATGGTTATTTAGATGGTTTTTAGATGGTTTATTCAGATGGTTATTTAGATGGTTTTTAGATGGTTTATTCAGATGGTTATTTAGATGGTTTTTAGATGGTTTATTCAGATGGTTATTTAGATGGTTTTTAGATGGTTTATTCAGATGGTTATTTAGATGGTTTTTAGATGGTTTATTCAGATGGTTATTTAGATGGTTTTTAGATGGTTTATTCAGATGGTTATTTAGATGGTTTTTAGATGGTTTATTCAGATGGTTATTTAGATGGTTTTTAGATGGTTTATTCAGATGGTTATTTAGATGGTTTTTAGATGGTTTATTCAGATGGTTATTTAGATGGTTTTTAGATGGTTTATTCAGATGGTTATTTAGATGGTTTTTAGATGGTTTATTCAGATGGTTATTTAGATGGTTTTTAGATGGTTTATTCAGATGGTTATTTAGATGGTTTTTAGATGGTTTATTCAGATGGTTATTTAGATGGTTTTTAGATGGTTTATTCAGATGGTTATTTAGATGGTTTTTAGATGGTTTATTCAGATGGTTATTTAGATGGTTTTTAGATGGTTTATTCAGATGGTTATTTAGATGGTTTTTAGATGGTTTATTCAGATGGTTATTTAGATGGTTTTTAGATGGTTTATTCAGATGGTTATTTAGATGGTTTTTAGATGGTTTATTCAGATGGTTATTTAGATGGTTTTTAGATGGTTTATTCAGATGGTTATTTAGATGGTTTTTAGATGGTTTATTCAGATGGTTATTTAGATGGTTTTTAGATGGTTTATTCAGATGGTTATTTAGATGGTTTTTAGATGGTTTATTCAGATGGTTATTTAGATGGTTTTTAGATGGTTTATTCAGATGGTTATTTAGATGGTTTTTAGATGGTTTATTCAGATGGTTATTTAGATGGTTTTTAGATGGTTTATTCAGATGGTTATTTAGATGGTTTTTAGATGGTTTATTCAGATGGTTATTTAGATGGTTTTTAGATGGTTTATTCAGATGGTTATTTAGATGGTTTTTAGATGGTTTATTCAGATGGTTATTTAGATGGTTTTTAGATGGTTTATTCAGATGGTTATTTAGATGGTTTTTAGATGGTTTATTCAGATGGTTATTTAGATGGTTTTTAGATGGTTTATTCAGATGGTTATTTAGATGGTTTTTAGATGGTTTATTCAGATGGTTATTTAGATGGTTTTTAGATGGTTTATTCAGATGGTTATTTAGATGGTTTTTAGATGGTTTATTCAGATGGTTATTTAGATGGTTTTTAGATGGTTTATTCAGATGGTTATTTAGATGGTTTTTAGATGGTTTATTCAGATGGTTATTTAGATGGTTTTTAGATGGTTTATTCAGATGGTTATTTAGATGGTTTTTAGATGGTTTATTCAGATGGTTATTTAGATGGTTTTTAGATGGTTTATTCAGATGGTTATTTAGATGGTTTTTAGATGGTTTATTCAGATGGTTATTTAGATGGTTTTTAGATGGTTTATTCAGATGGTTATTTAGATGGTTTTTAGATGGTTTATTCAGATGGTTATTTAGATGGTTTTTAGATGGTTTATTCAGATGGTTATTTAGATGGTTTTTAGATGGTTTATTCAGATGGTTATTTAGATGGTTTTTAGATGGTTTATTCAGATGGTTATTTAGATGGTTTTTAGATGGTTTATTCAGATGGTTATTTAGATGGTTTTTAGATGGTTTATTCAGATGGTTATTTAGATGGTTTTTAGATGGTTTATTCAGATGGTTATTTAGATGGTTTTTAGATGGTTTATTCAGATGGTTATTTAGATGGTTTTTAGATGGTTTATTCAGATGGTTATTTAGATGGTTTTTAGATGGTTTATTCAGATGGTTATTTAGATGGTTTTTAGATGGTTTATTCAGATGGTTATTTAGATGGTTTTTAGATGGTTTATTCAGATGGTTATTTAGATGGTTTTTAGATGGTTTATTCAGATGGTTATTTAGATGGTTTTTAGATGGTTTATTCAGATGGTTATTTAGATGGTTTTTAGATGGTTTATTCAGATGGTTATTTAGATGGTTTTTAGATGGTTTATTCAGATGGTTATTTAGATGGTTTTTAGATGGTTTATTCAGATGGTTATTTAGATGGTTTTTAGATGGTTTATTCAGATGGTTATTTAGATGGTTTTTAGATGGTTTATTCAGATGGTTATTTAGATGGTTTTTAGATGGTTTATTCAGATGGTTATTTAGATGGTTTTTAGATGGTTTATTCAGATGGTTATTTAGATGGTTTTTAGATGGTTTATTCAGATGGTTATTTAGATGGTTTTTAGATGGTTTATTCAGATGGTTATTTAGATGGTTTTTAGATGGTTTATTCAGATGGTTATTTAGATGGTTTTTAGATGGTTTATTCAGATGGTTATTTAGATGGTTTTTAGATGGTTTATTCAGATGGTTATTTAGATGGTTTTTAGATGGTTTATTCAGATGGTTATTTAGATGGTTTTTAGATGGTTTATTCAGATGGTTATTTAGATGGTTTTTAGATGGTTTATTCAGATGGTTATTTAGATGGTTTTTAGATGGTTTATTCAGATGGTTATTTAGATGGTTTTTAGATGGTTTATTCAGATGGTTATTTAGATGGTTTTTAGATGGTTTATTCAGATGGTTATTTAGATGGTTTTTAGATGGTTTATTCAGATGGTTATTTAGATGGTTTTTAGATGGTTTATTCAGATGGTTATTTAGATGGTTTTTAGATGGTTTATTCAGATGGTTATTTAGATGGTTTTTAGATGGTTTATTCAGATGGTTATTTAGATGGTTTTTAGATGGTTTATTCAGATGGTTATTTAGATGGTTTTTAGATGGTTTATTCAGATGGTTATTTAGATGGTTTTTAGATGGTTTATTCAGATGGTTATTTAGATGGTTTTTAGATGGTTTATTCAGATGGTTATTTAGATGGTTTTTAGATGGTTTATTCAGATGGTTATTTAGATGGTTTTTAGATGGTTTATTCAGATGGTTATTTAGATGGTTTTTAGATGGTTTATTCAGATGGTTATTTAGATGGTTTTTAGATGGTTTATTCAGATGGTTATTTAGATGGTTTTTAGATGGTTTATTCAGATGGTTATTTAGATGGTTTTTAGATGGTTTATTCAGATGGTTATTTAGATGGTTTTTAGATGGTTTATTCAGATGGTTATTTAGATGGTTTTTAGATGGTTTATTCAGATGGTTATTTAGATGGTTTTTAGATGGTTTATTCAGATGGTTATTTAGATGGTTTTTAGATGGTTTATTCAGATGGTTATTTAGATGGTTTTTAGATGGTTTATTCAGATGGTTATTTAGATGGTTTTTAGATGGTTTATTCAGATGGTTATTTAGATGGTTTTTAGATGGTTTATTCAGATGGTTATTTAGATGGTTTTTAGATGGTTTATTCAGATGGTTATTTAGATGGTTTTTAGATGGTTTATTCAGATGGTTATTTAGATGGTTTTTAGATGGTTTATTCAGATGGTTATTTAGATGGTTTTTAGATGGTTTATTCAGATGGTTATTTAGATGGTTTTTAGATGGTTTATTCAGATGGTTATTTAGATGGTTTTTAGATGGTTTATTCAGATGGTTATTTAGATGGTTTTTAGATGGTTTATTCAGATGGTTATTTAGATGGTTTTTAGATGGTTTATTCAGATGGTTATTTAGATGGTTTTTAGATGGTTTATTCAGATGGTTATTTAGATGGTTTTTAGATGGTTTATTCAGATGGTTATTTAGATGGTTTTTAGATGGTTTATTCAGATGGTTATTTAGATGGTTTTTAGATGGTTTATTCAGATGGTTATTTAGATGGTTTTTAGATGGTTTATTCAGATGGTTATTTAGATGGTTTTTAGATGGTTTATTCAGATGGTTATTTAGATGGTTTTTAGATGGTTTATTCAGATGGTTATTTAGATGGTTTTTAGATGGTTTATTCAGATGGTTATTTAGATGGTTTTTAGATGGTTTATTCAGATGGTTATTTAGATGGTTTTTAGATGGTTTATTCAGATGGTTATTTAGATGGTTTTTAGATGGTTTATTCAGATGGTTATTTAGATGGTTTTTAGATGGTTTATTCAGATGGTTATTTAGATGGTTTTTAGATGGTTTATTCAGATGGTTATTTAGATGGTTTTTAGATGGTTTATTCAGATGGTTATTTAGATGGTTTTTAGATGGTTTATTCAGATGGTTATTTAGATGGTTTTTAGATGGTTTATTCAGATGGTTATTTAGATGGTTTTTAGATGGTTTATTCAGATGGTTATTTAGATGGTTTTTAGATGGTTTATTCAGATGGTTATTTAGATGGTTTTTAGATGGTTTATTCAGATGGTTATTTAGATGGTTTTTAGATGGTTTATTCAGATGGTTATTTAGATGGTTTTTAGATGGTTTATTCAGATGGTTATTTAGATGGTTTTTAGATGGTTTATTCAGATGGTTATTTAGATGGTTTTTAGATGGTTTATTCAGATGGTTATTTAGATGGTTTTTAGATGGTTTATTCAGATGGTTATTTAGATGGTTTTTAGATGGTTTATTCAGATGGTTATTTAGATGGTTTTTAGATGGTTTATTCAGATGGTTATTTAGATGGTTTTTAGATGGTTTATTCAGATGGTTATTTAGATGGTTTTTAGATGGTTTATTCAGATGGTTATTTAGATGGTTTTTAGATGGTTTATTCAGATGGTTATTTAGATGGTTTTTAGATGGTTTATTCAGATGGTTATTTAGATGGTTTTTAGATGGTTTATTCAGATGGTTATTTAGATGGTTTTTAGATGGTTTATTCAGATGGTTATTTAGATGGTTTTTAGATGGTTTATTCAGATGGTTATTTAGATGGTTTTTAGATGGTTTATTCAGATGGTTATTTAGATGGTTTTTAGATGGTTTATTCAGATGGTTATTTAGATGGTTTTTAGATGGTTTATTCAGATGGTTATTTAGATGGTTTTTAGATGGTTTATTCAGATGGTTATTTAGATGGTTTTTAGATGGTTTATTCAGATGGTTATTTAGATGGTTTTTAGATGGTTTATTCAGATGGTTATTTAGATGGTTTTTAGATGGTTTATTCAGATGGTTATTTAGATGGTTTTTAGATGGTTTATTCAGATGGTTATTTAGATGGTTTTTAGATGGTTTATTCAGATGGTTATTTAGATGGTTTTTAGATGGTTTATTCAGATGGTTATTTAGATGGTTTTTAGATGGTTTATTCAGATGGTTATTTAGATGGTTTTTAGATGGTTTATTCAGATGGTTATTTAGATGGTTTTTAGATGGTTTATTCAGATGGTTATTTAGATGGTTTTTAGATGGTTTATTCAGATGGTTATTTAGATGGTTTTTAGATGGTTTATTCAGATGGTTATTTAGATGGTTTTTAGATGGTTTATTCAGATGGTTATTTAGATGGTTTTTAGATGGTTTATTCAGATGGTTATTTAGATGGTTTTTAGATGGTTTATTCAGATGGTTATTTAGATGGTTTTTAGATGGTTTATTCAGATGGTTATTTAGATGGTTTTTAGATGGTTTATTCAGATGGTTATTTAGATGGTTTTTAGATGGTTTATTCAGATGGTTATTTAGATGGTTTTTAGATGGTTTATTCAGATGGTTATTTAGATGGTTTTTAGATGGTTTATTCAGATGGTTATTTAGATGGTTTTTAGATGGTTTATTCAGATGGTTATTTAGATGGTTTTTAGATGGTTTATTCAGATGGTTATTTAGATGGTTTTTAGATGGTTTATTCAGATGGTTATTTAGATGGTTTTTAGATGGTTTATTCAGATGGTTATTTAGATGGTTTTTAGATGGTTTATTCAGATGGTTATTTAGATGGTTTTTAGATGGTTTATTCAGATGGTTATTTAGATGGTTTTTAGATGGTTTATTCAGATGGTTATTTAGATGGTTTTTAGATGGTTTATTCAGATGGTTATTTAGATGGTTTTTAGATGGTTTATTCAGATGGTTATTTAGATGGTTTTTAGATGGTTTATTCAGATGGTTATTTAGATGGTTTATAGATGGTTTATTCAGATGGTTTATTTAGATGGTTTTTAGATGGTTTATTTAGATGGTTATTTAGATGGTTTTTAGATGGTTTATTCAGATGGTTTATTTAGATGGTTATTTAGATGGTTTATTCAGATGGTTTATTTAGATGGTTTATTTAGATGGTTTATTCAGATGGTTTATTTAGATGGTTTATTTAGATGGTTTATTCAGATGGTTTATTTAGATGGTTTATTTAGATGGTTTATTCAGATGGTTTATTTAGATGGTTTATTTAGATGGTTTAGTCAGATGGTTTATGCATCGTTAATAGATGGTTGGTAGATGGTTCATAGATGATTAGGGCGATGGTTAGTATTGAAACCACCATATCATGTTTGTATTTTTACCGATATTTCATACGGGAAGTTTTCAAAAGGGGGAACCCTCAAAAATGTGGGGGTTATTGTTTTACATAAATGGTGAATATTGGATGATTCGGGGTGTGCCCTAGTTTGAGAAACACCCATCTCGTTAA
This sequence comes from Symbiodinium kawagutii, assembly GCA_009767595.1. Classification (NCBI taxonomy): domain Eukaryota; class Dinophyceae; order Suessiales; family Symbiodiniaceae; genus Symbiodinium; species Symbiodinium kawagutii. The sequence continues at coordinate 498,041 of VSDK01001837.1, read as the reverse complement.
TGTGAGATTTTGTGTTTTTTCCTCAGGATTGCTCATGAAGGTGATGATTGATAGTGATGATTATCAGGGACGCAAAATCACAGTTTGATCAAGGGTCTCATAATTGGTACTTCAGGCCTGGCTTAGCAAGTTTCTGGACACTTTGCAACATCCTGATAGGGTCATCATTGGAATCCGTGGCAAGATGCTCACAGCTATGGCATGGCTTTGCTGCATCCAAAGAAACATGAGCAAAAACAAAAGCTTTGTATACAATATTTACCAACATTTCCTAACATTTTTTTGGATACAACAAAGCTACATGTTACATTTTCCAACATTTCCCAACTCAACTCATGCTGCAGTCTGCTGCTAATAATGATCTGCCGGCAGATCTCTGATTCGCTCTCCCCAAGCTGCTCAACGCACCGGAACTGGCCGCAGGTTACCATGAAGTGGTCCACGATCACTTCAACAATCCCAGAAATGTCGGCAGTCTCGACAAGGAGGAGCTGCCAGAGCCACCTACTTGTGGCGCCTGGAAAGGTACGCATCTGTCAAAGGTCTGTAGGCCTTGGCAGAAGTGGTGGTTCATGGTGGTTCATCGCAGTTCTAGTGGTGTTCACTGGCGCTGTTCATTGGTGGTGATGACTCTTGGTGAACTGCCATGGTGCTAAAAGAGATACCACATGTTTACAATGTATAAAGATATGTTAAGTAGCAGATGTACATTTTTTTGCAGACATATATAAAATATATATATATATGTGTATAAGGACATGTGAGAGAAAGGCTAAACTCTCCGTAGTTAACGTTAGTCTTCGGCTGGAATATCTTCAGAAATGGCTCCGGGACCTGTAAAACGATATAGTATGATATAGTGAACTCCCAAAAACGATAACGTAACCAAACACTGGGAAACGATATAGTGAACTCCCAAAAACGACAACAATTGAGATATTCCACAATTTTAAATTGAGGTTTTGCCGCTCGCACATGTTTTCTGAGCAGATGTACATGTCTTTACCTAGAAGAAAATCCACACCACCTGGCGCAAGCCTGTTCTTTGACATCATTTCTTTCAGCTCAGCAACAGTTGGCTCAGTGTCAGGCCCTGAAGCCCTAGTGGCGTGAGTGGTTGGAGTGTGGGTCTTATCTTGCTGCAGTGTGGGTTGCTTACTGCAGCCAGTATAAGGAAATAAACCTGGAACATGTCATACTCTGGTAAGCTGTCAAACATATTTGGAAGCGACAACAATGCCCAGTAATGTAGGGCGTAGCTGGTGGATTATCCAGCCGGCAATGTGACATTACAATACTAGACATTATCCATGATTATCTGCCATTATCCATCCATCCATCCATCCATCCATCCATCCATCCATCCATCCATCCATCCATCTTGCTGCTCAGCTGGTTGTTGATGCCTTGGCCAACGGTCCATGAGATCGACAGCGGCGCAGCAGCACCGCTCCGCAAGGACAGCAACGTCGGCTCCGCATTGGTCGGGAAGGCGTCCTGTGGCGACGTCATCAAACTGCAGGCGCAAGCGATCCTGGGGTCCCCAATCATAAGGTGCTTCACTTAGAACCATTAATAGGGCTTATGACCATCTAATAATTTGTAATAGGGTTTGTTAATGATTGATATAACTTCTAATTATTGCTATAATCGTGTAATAGGGTTTACAACCATTAGAATCTAATGATTTGTAATAGGGTTTGTTAATGATTGATATAACTTCTGATTATTGCTATAATCGTGTAACAGGGTTTTTAACCATCTATACTGGTTAATTAATGATAAGATTAATTAATCATTATTTGTGCTTCTGTTTTTGTTGATGGGATTTTCTATGGTTGACTGTGGCTAATGGTTTGTCAATCATAGACAATAACGGGGTTAAATAACTCCAACAGTAATGGTGAAACAACTACTGGTTGGTGATTTGATAGACATTTTCTTATTTTCCACAGTATTCACAAATGGTTGGTTGACTAATATTGTTCGTAGGGTTGGCAACCACGAGCCAGTCTTGGCCTAGGTCCCCACTATTTTTGATCATTGGTTATATCCCATGGCATCATCAAGAATGGTGAATGTTCATTAGGGGATGAATGATAGTTGGAATTATATCAGAGTTTAGGTTATTTGACCTACATGGTTCATTGAAAGATTGAAGCCACGCAAATCCAACATAGTCCAACTGTTGAGTTGCATCCTTTTCTGAATAATTGCATATCCAAGCAACTAGCCATCATGGCAATGTAACCAAACACATTCTATATATTTAATGATGCATACAACCTTTTGCAACCCTTGAATATGTGCATAGTAAAGCTGCTAAAATTTATTCATATATAAGTACATATATATATACATATAATTGTTTATATTCATATGTATCAATATTTATAGCAAAAATTGTTTCCAATGAAACAATGTTTTCTTTTGTTTACCAAAAAACACATTTTTCTAAATATAGAAAAACCCATAGCAATAAGTCAATTTGTGTACAAACAATAATAAAAACATTTGTATATATTTTTAAACAGATAAATAAAAGATATATATATAAGCAATGTGTTGTTTATTTGTATTTATTGTGTTGATTTCTAAACCCATGGACCAGGAGTGGTCCCCGGGTCGGACGCGCAGGTGAAGGTCTCCAAGGAAGGAGTCATTGAGGCGCCGTCGCTTGCGATGGGCAGATGCGTGGTGCCGCTGACCAGCAAGAGGGATAGCTGGTTAACAATGGTTAACTAGCTGGTTAATGGTTAATAATGGGGCATAATAAGCAACACTAGGGGATATACCAACTAGATGGCGCTGGCTGGTTAACTAGCCGGTTAATGGTTGATGATAGGGGATAATAACCAACAATACTAGGAGGTATACCAGCTATATATGGGGTATGAGTCGAAATCGTTAACCAATGCTTACCTAGCTGGTAAATGGTTAATGATAGGGGAGAACAACTAGCAACTAGCGGGGATATACCAGCTATATATGGCTATGGGTCAAGCAGTGAGCCAACCAACTAATGGGGATAACTTCACCAACAAAAACCTCAGGGAAAACAATGGTTGATGATGTGGGAACCAGGGGGACTAAGGGTTTTCACCCTCTGCCAGCTGGCAAGATGTGGGTATGGGTCGAAATTGTCAACCCCCAATATGGCCATTTAGAACGGAAGTCTAACGTCAACCAATGGTTTTTGAGGTACCACTATTTTGGCACATAGCCATATGGCGAGTTGGGTGAAGCAGTGAACCAACCAACTTTCATAGGGGATAATCATCAACAGTTTCATAGGGAAACCAATACTTAATGGTGGGGGAACCAGGGGTACATGTCATGCTTGATCAGACGATTAGTATTGGAGATATTATTCCCGATTATCAACCATCATCAGGTATAGTTGCTACTTGTTAATATGATAGATATCAAGTAGTTATCAACCAGGGGTACATACAATGCTTGATCATCAGGTACAGATGGTGTAATGATGGTTGCTACTTGTTTGATCACCACGGGTGTGACGATTGCGTTCGGGGAAGCCCGAAAGGCGTGACAAAGGTATGATTTTTGCAAACTGCGTTCACATGGGGAAAGGCTTTAGGTATGACTTAGGGGTGACTTCGTCTAACCCCTGTACTAGGGAATGATAACTCCAAGAATGATGATGAAACAATTACTAGTTGACTTTAGAGAACTACCCGTTGGGAAATGCCATTTTCCATTGCTGTGTTTCATGTTTCATACATGCAAATACCATCTTGCAAACTGACCTGGAAGCTAGAAATCAGTGTATGTATAGGTAAACCAGCCACAAATCGTTTATTTTCCAAGCAACTAGGTCAGTCTACCACAGTGTATATGTCAAATTACGCAATTTGCACACACAAATGTAGATAAATATAGTATGTATTTACATATTCATATTTGTTGAATTATATATGTATATGTGCACATATATTAAATATATATATATATGTTTTTTCTATGTGCACATATACTTATTCATTCATACACATTCATTTCTCCTGCATGCACATGAAGCCCTCACCTTTCGAACCTCCTCCGCTGCCAGGACGCCAAGTTCAAGACTTTTGGGTGCGGCTCAGCGATCGCCAGCTCCTCCTATGTGTCCTGGCGATGCACTGATTTTGGGAGATCTCGTGTCCCGGGCCTCCGTTGGAAGCTCGTTGACAGGAAGGGATGCGAAGCCCAACCCGACCACCTCATGTATTTAAAAAAACAGAAAGATGGCAACGAATTCTGTGAAATTCCGAATTTCTCTTGTGATTTTTTTGATCTCATCATGAGCCATCCATGGCTGCTTCTTGATCAGCTTTGAACGCTCATGGTTGAGATGACAGCTGCAATGACTCTCGTTTGGACTTACAGTAAACCCACCTGCCAACCACCAGGAAAGTCATCAAAGCCGATGCTTCTCATTGGGTCAGAGACTTCATCAGACATCGAGATGTGGGAAGTTTGGTCAATTTGCCGGCCAAAGTACTGGTTTTTGATTGAAATGTTTGATGAAGCTTGAAATAGAAACACATATATTGATATATATTGAAGCTTGAAATAGAAGATACTTTTCAGTAGATGATCCCAGAAATCACCATTCGAGAAGCCCCGGAGCAAATCTCTGATACCTCATGGATTTTTCATTGTCAGATCAATCTCAGCACCTGATGAGATCTATGCCATGCATGTTGTCGGGATATGTCGGGATCATGATGAGCAAGGGAATGTCTCACAACTGAACGACGGGCATATCATTTTGACCACAGCTGGGCTTCAAAACCATGTCCAGTGGCTGGGAACTAACCATGTTTCGTTCGGGGGTAGCTCAGCTACCTTACAGGGATATCCCTCTAACCCCAGCTGCACATCTTAGCACTGTAGCCCTATGGTGTTTTCAATCCAAGCAAGTTTGCGGATGCGACACCGAGTGACCGATACTAGTTCTGATCATGCTTGGTTGACAGGTTTGTGATACTTCTGGAGCTTTTTAGGATGATGGGTTTGCGACTGGGTAATGGTGAAACTTGTTGCTAGGGATCATACTTTGCCCCGTGAATTTGAACAACTGAATCTGCCATGATCAAGATTCAACTCTTGGTTACCCTAGTACTAGCCATGATTCACAATCAGAAAAAACATACCTACCTGTTGTTTTCCCTATTAAGGCCCCATCATGTCACCCTGGCGTCCCTCTAAGGCCACCGAAATGATCATTGGGCAGAAGGTGGACGAGGTCGCTAGTGCTGTCATGAAAAATCCAATGGATGCGTTCAGAAGAACTGATGGGCAATGGCGGTTCATGTTGATATGGGGGTTTCTTAAAATAGGGATTCATAGGAGATGATCACCATCATCATCACCATTCATAGGAGATTATAATTGTTCTTGAAATAGGGAACCTCAAAAGATGGCTGGTATACAACAACAAATAGTTAATAAGGGATGATTTGGGAGTACCCCTATTTTGAGAAACCACCATACAGGGGTTTCTTAAAAATATGGATTCATAGGGGACAATCACCAACAATGATGGGAAACTATGGGGGCTCTTAAAATTAGGGAACCACCCGAAACGGTTGGTTTATTACTATAAATGACTTATATAATAGATGATTTAGGGTGCCCCTATGACTTGAGAAACCACCATGTGGGTGTTTCTCAAATTGGGGGACCTGCCACATTGTCCAATATCAGCCATTTATAATAATCAACCCTCCAGTCTGGGGGTTCTCAATTTTAAGAAACCACCATATCAACTATTGGCAATGATAGCAATATTAATACGAATTGTTGATGGTTGTGAATAATATGTCCCATGCACCATCCGCAATGATAATGCTCAATTACTTTCTCATAGTTGGTAACAAACTGATGGTAAAGTTTGATATGGGGATGAGTCAGTACCAATAGTTTGAAACTCTCGGATTGATGGACAGCCCGACCGATCGACTAGTTACTAGTTTGGGTATTTTTCTGATGTAGATCGCCACGGGCACAGCGAGAGTTGACGCACGTGCGCGGGCAAAATGATTCTTGACAAAGAACCTTGTGTTTGTGATGATGTGTTGTGTTTCTTTTGTTTGGTGAGCGTGTGTCTCACGATCAATGATGGTTTCCCACGTGATTGATGTTTTCATGGGAAACACATCTAATTGATTTTTGGATTGAGGATAGTCGGCATAAACTTGTGGACAATCCACCCTAAAACGTACCTTCATGGAAAGATTGGAGCCCAACAGTGGGTTTGTTCTTGAAGGCCCAATGCGCCTAGATGTGAGGCAACTCAAAGTCTATGCAAGTTTTGCAGTTTGGTAGTTATATAGCATTGCTTCTGGTAAATCCCACATGATGGGTCTATGGGTCTACTGCAGTGGAGCTACTTCATATGTACAATCATAAAGTCTACTGCATACATTCATATCTACGCAGACACACACACACACATGCACACACGTCATATGTGATAGTGTATGTTTTAGGATGTTATAGATTTATATAGACCATGCATGCATACATGTGTTTGCTTCGCATGGTTCTCCATAAATTTCTAGTGACTCTAGTAGCTGATACTTGCCAGGCTCAGCAAATTGCCCAGGTAGTCCAAAGTGAGTACTGGTTGGTGGATTAAATTTTATGAGGCCAGCACTCTTGAAGCATCTTGAAGCTACCCAACTTTTCTTTCGCAGACTTTCGATCTATTTTACCCAAGGAAAATCAACATGAAGAACAACCGCAGTAGAACTTGCGATGGACTCTACCAACAGGGTGCACTGTTTCAGTACTTGTGCCGTTGCTCTGAGGCCAGCAAGTGCACGACTTAGTTTGCTGGGTGGTGGACTGGAAAATGGCACGCTCTTAGGTAAGAAAATGCCAACTAGGTATGAAGAATGACAACAAGGGGTCCCTTGGTGTCAAATCCTTGGGGACGCATTGATTGTTTGGAGCTTGAGACGACACAACACATTCCTCCCTTTTGATTGCTCTTCCCGCTGCTCTTCGAAGATGCCCCAGTGAGATGTGCTTGTCTACATACCCAAGACTAGAGTTATTTCCAGAAGCCATTTAAGACATCAAAAGGTAGTATTGAACAGGCCAATCAGACAGCTGGCCTTTGTTTCCAGTCTGAAACAATTATCCAATCCAGGAGTTACTCGTCCTGTAGTCTAATAGCTTTCCTCATAGCTTTGATACTGGAAAGCTCTACTGAAAGAATTCCTGAATGTTCCTCATGGCGTGGCCCAAGGTATCAGACGAAATGATGATGCCACCCCCAAATAAATGACCTGGTTTACAAAATTTGGCCAAAGCTTTGTAGTTGGCTCAACAGACTCGACAGAGGAGCACACACACCGACAGTTTGGGGTCTCAGGAGGACTCTCAGCCTAGTAGGGAGTGCGAAGCAAACCTGGGAAGTTTCACCCTGCCCACGAGAAAAGTGCCATGTGATGCGGGAAAGCAACCAATTGATTTGTGATGGAAGACCTTTATCAAGGATAGACCCCTGCTAGCAGGAACCCGCCTGGTGCTTGGATGTTTGATCGCAACTGGCAACCATGGTCAGGGCCCTTTGGTGAGTTCAGCTATCGAGTGCAATTGACCATGGTTATGCCCCAGTTATAACCATGATGAACCATGGTGGTATCATTGTGTACCACAAGTAATAGATATTAATTAATAAACTACAACCATTATACCTGTAACTATTATGTCGAAATGATCAACCATGAATGATGATCAATTATTACTTGGTAGCGTTATGTAACATCTATGAACCATCAGTCACTACCCATGATGAATCGCCCATGGTTAACCACCACAGTGACAGGGGGAACCCGCCTGGCCCCACGGCGGTGCTCCCAGGATCAAAAACACCGACATCTCCGCGCATTTGAAGCTGCCTCCCGTGAAGATCCATTGCTCCGTGCTGGCTGAGGAAGCCATCCAGGCGATCACGTTATCGCTGTGGTGATCGATTGATGTGGCGAGCTGGGTCAATATTAAACAACCAATTTCATGGTGGTTAATACCCAACAAACTATAGGGAAAACAATGGTTAATGATAGGGGAACCAGGGGTACAGGGTTTTGACCCACAGCCATATTGATTGACATTGATGATTGACCAAAAGGAACTATAGGGATAATAAGAACACATAAGCAACTAATGAACGTCAATCAATGTCAGTTGTTCATTCCTTTCCCTAGCAGTTACTAACAAATGGTTGGTCGGGGTTGAAACCACCAACCAGTTGATGATTTGATTGACAGAGTGGTTTCTTAACACAGGGGACCCCCAAAATAGTTGGTTAATCATTGTAAACAACCAATGTTGAAAGATTTGGGGGTATTGCTATTTTGAGAAACACCCGCATTGATGATGGACCATTAAAAAACTGATACTACGCAACTATAGGGATAATAAGCATATAATAAGCCACAATAGGGAATATGATGGTTGACGATGGTGATGATTGTTATTGATCATTATGGCAAAAACATAATCACTGTTTACGGTGGATTTTGATAGACCAGAATGCCGATCATAGCAATCAAACAGCCGTTATTGGTGTCATCGATTGCGTGGCTGGGCACCCATCATAAAACTGCAGACAGTCAGGCAAAGTGCCCAAAGGAGTCAGACTAACGACTGCGGGCCCGCCAGACTTGTTGGATCGGCTTGACAGATCTTGCTGTTGGGGTCCTGCATTATCATTCCTTATGCAGCTGGATAGTATTGTGGATCCTTGGGATGGGAATGAGCAAACCATGAAATGGATAGCGAGTTCCCAAACGCTTCGCTTCGATTGCAACATTCCCAGGACGAAGAATTCTATCATGGGGCGTTCCTGCTGCATTAGGAACTCTGTGACCGCATGTGGCCAACAGCCTCAGCAAATTTGAGCTGGTCATCACTGGAGTTCAGAATTCACGACAACCGAGTAGTCATCAGTTTTGCAAGCCCTGAAAGTCCCATTGCAACTGAGAGACTTTGATTGTATGGTTTGATTTTGCAACCCCGAAAAGTCCCAGTTTTGAAGTTGAGAGCCACATGTGAGAATGAGCTATTGGCTGTACTGACCGAAGAAGATCACAGCAAATCCCTCATGGTACAGCCGTGGTGCGCCCAAGATAACATGTAAAGCATATCACTTACAAAATATGTACTGTAAACGAAACCAACCTGGGGCTCCGAAAAGTCGACGAGCAACAACAACTAATCATCAACCGCTATATTCGCCATATACTCTGATGTAATCTGACATACTCTGACATAATCTGACATAATCTAACCATTCATCTTAGCCATCAACCGCTATGAACCACGATGAACCATTTCCAATCAGTGGCGAACAGCGTTGCCACCCGCTGGCAGGCGGCCATTGAGGACTACAAGGCAAAGCAAAGCACAGCCACGGCGTGAGATGTCCAAGTTGTAAGGGGGCGCCGCTGGCTGCTGTTTGAGGCTGAGAAAACCAATGAAGGAAGCGGTTTATCATCAGATGAAAAGGGACGTGGCACAGAAAATCCGAGTCAAGCTGCAAATTTGCGAGTTTTGATCGAGATGAAGGTACTTTTGTTTGATCGGCAACCGCTCGGCTCCAGTCCAGTGGCGACAGTTGTTAGTGTTGTTCTTGTTGCCCGTCGTACTGTAGCATGACCGTGTTACTGTATACACAGTGTGTTTGTTACATAGTTGATAGATCAGAGTAGAGGGGTTACGAAGTTTGATAAACAGATAAATAATTAGATTAGACAGATAGACAGACAGACAGACAGACACACAGACAGACAGATAGACAGGCAGACAGACAGATAGATATATGACAGGTTGATAGATAGAAAAAGATATATAGATGGATAGATGAGTATATTGCAATGATTGGAAGACATATAGACAGATTAATCGGTAAATTTGCAAAATTACATTGATTGGATGCATAGGTAGACAGATCAATTGGTAAATTTCATTGATTGGATGAATAGATAGACTGATCAATAGGTTTATTACATTGATTGGATGAATAGATAGACAGATCAATAGGTTTATTACATTGATTGGATGAATAGATAGACAGATCAATAGGTTTATTACATTGATTGGATGAATAGATAGACAGATCAATAGGTTTATTACATTGATTGGATGAATAGATAGACAGATCAATAGGTTCATTACGTTGATTGGATGAATAGATAGACAGATCAACAGGTAGTTACGTTACATTGTTTGGATAGATAGATGACGGATGGATGTAGTTAGATTGGAAATGTAGATAATCGACAAAGATGGAGATGGGCGTAGCAATATTTCTAGATAGATCGATGAATCAAATGCATAGATAGATGTATCAATATCATACAGACTCATACAGACATCATTACAGAGTTTTGAAACGATACAGAGATAGGCGGATGTGCAGAAGGATCGATACAGACAAAGTCAGATACCTTGCAAGAGTCAGGTTATAGGAGAGACAGAGATAGATCAAATGAGCAGGTTCAATTAGCGATAGATAGATATAGATAGATAGATAGATAGGCAGATAGATAGATAGATACGTTCGATTTGGGTGTGACTCTGAACGAATCCAATTGGATTGCCAACTCGTTCTCAAACGCAGCGCGGTTTCCATCCTAAAGAATCATTCGTCACGTGGAGACTTCGCCTGTTGACAAGGTCTCCGAACAGAATCCGCTTGCCGCGATGTCACTTAAATCATCGCAAGGTTGGCTAGGGAGCTTTCCCCTCCCTGGTGTCGAGCAAAGCATGAATGTCACGCAGCATTTTCAGTGGACATCGCATATGATCTCATATTTATATGATTATTTTTTGTGTTCCATCCTGATCAATCTTTGGCCATGGCGTTACCAAATAGATATTTGGAACCTTTATTAGCTCTTAGTTCACCTTCATTGAACAGTGTCACTACAGTATTCCCCAGCACCTTCATTTTCTTCCCATTTGGGTGAGGTTGGGTCAACTACTGCTACACTATGATGATTTCAAATTAAGGGTTCGCGTTCCTGTAGTAATTGGCTGCACAAACAAGTCAGAAATTGTCCAGTATTTCAAGGTTGAGCAGTTGATGGTTGACAACGGCTATGAAAGGGGTTACCCTCTCGCAAACTAACCTGGAAGCTGCATCTTTTTTAATGGGTAAAACCATTGTGATGAGTGATGACCAGTCGTTGTTCTTGGTTGGTCCAGTGACGAAACCAACTGTTCCAGGGCTTGCTCGCACCCTGTACAGCTGCCGTTACGGAATCTTGGTGGAGCCAGCTTTCCTACCGTTTCATGCATTTTCGCAATTGAGTCTTTCTTCCATTCAACCAGTAGATCCAACCATTATTATATAGCAAGTCCAGTTAGTAGATCCATAGTTGCAGTTAGTAGATCCATGTAGATGCAATTACATTTAATAGATCCATGTAGATCCATAATGAGCAAATCTCCCATATTTGATTGTGAATCACTAGGTATTTTGAGTGAAACTGATGGTAACTTTGAGTATTGATTTGCCCGTATTCGAGAATCCAATTTGAAAGCACACATAGAAATTCCATTCAACCAGGGCATTAGTTCGGGGGTTTGGCCTAGTTGATCCAAACCTGATGTTGACTTGGATATGGGGTTTTCTCGAAATAGGGAACCCAAAAAAATGGTAGGTTTATTACTATACAGAATTATTGTTAATATTCGATGGTGCGGGGGTACCTCCACTTTGAGAACAGCCAGATCTGTGTTTGGTTGCGTTATATTGCCTATTTATTCTTTAGACGTAGCTTCATGGCATTGTGTGTTCTATTGTATAATTTATCGTTGCACTGGGAAGAAATTATTGCTGCAAATCAGCTTTGCATGTATCAAATTTGATATGTATTGCAGGTATGAATGTGATGTGTGGTGGTTTATGATCATATCATTCAAATGGATTGAGTATGATTGTTTTGTTTCGACGGTCGACTCATGCTATTATTGCCACATCATTCAAGACTCAATGATGCCATCTCAGATGATGTGATATAATCTATCTATCTGACTATTGTAATCAATTGTGATATCATGTTCATGGTGTAACTCGGCAATGGGAGATCCAAAATCAAAACTCTGCATTTGTTAAATTGATGGTGGTTCAGAAAGATGTTGGGATGCAACAATTACTGCAATGAACCATGCCCATGTTAAATCACCAGAGTTCTGGTGAAGCATTGATGGATGGTGGTGAGTAAGCAAAACTAACCAACAATACTGCAAGAATATAAACCTGCAATCAACTATAACAACCATGAACCAATAGCACCAATGGCATTCCGGAGATTCTCCCTGTATGGTATGTTCACCAACAGTTAACCGACATTTAACCAACATTTCATCAACATTGTTGGCCGCCATTTAACCAACATTGAAGCGAAATTCAAACCAACATTTCAGCGACATTAAGCCAACATTTAGCCAACATTGAAGCAGCATTTCACCACAGAATAGCCCCGTCTTGTTGGGTACATCTACCTATGCAGGGGTTGCCATATTGTCATTGTACCCAACTTCCTTTTTAATAATTATCATAATACAATCACTAATTAACCAATACCTTTCTATAACGACTAAAAAACATTCATACCTGGTTATCGTCAACCATTACAATATCATCATCAACCATGTTTAACCATTACAACACCAGTTTTCGCCAAATAATGCAATTTTTGATGCCTGCACCATTATATTTAACTTGCTTATAATCCTTATTATAATATCATTAACCATTACAAATCAGAAAACAGTACCATTCTTAATCGGTCGAACCGTGATTTTTGATACCGTTATTGACCGTCATTAGTTATGTGTACACCATGAATAATAATCCCATTATAATCCCATTATGACAAACCCATTATAATCACATTAATCACATTATATATGAAAAGGATTGAAAAGGTGTTGATCCATTATAACTTGTTATTGTTTCATCACCTGATATAACCATCAAAGTACCATTATGATAGCAAAAAAATCCACCACCATAGCGATCTTCCCTTCGCATTGCACTGGTGCTGCAGCTGAGTCGCGAAAGCTCGGCCACTCACCGCCGGCTTCGCGTCCTGGCCACGAGGAATGCCACGAGAGATGGTGAATAGATGCATCATGGTGATTCATTATGAATATATAGGCGAATTAAGCCATAGGGATGGTGAATAGATGGTGAATTAAGCCATAGGCAACCCGAAACCATGGAGGTAATCATGTTGTTTAGGCATCGATTTTCACCATCAATGATGATGCTTACCAGCATCAACATTACCAACAAGCTTGCTTAAACATTGCCAACATCATGATACTCAATGCATTACCAAGCACTTGTTTGTGTGTTCGCAATGCTTCATCATATATTGGTATTCAGCTTCAACCTGTACTCACTTTTGTATATATGAGTGTTTCTCAAAATAGGGGTACCCCCAAATCATCCTTTCATAAGTATTAGTAGTACTAAACCAACCATATTTGGGGTACCCCTATTTTGAGAAACACTCATATATACAAAAGTGAGTACAGGTTGAAGCTGAATACCAATATATGATGAAGCATTGCGAACACACAAACAAGTGCTTGGTAATGCATTGAGTATCATGATGTTGGCAATGTTTAAGCAAGCTTGTTGGTAATGTTGATGCTGGTAAGCATCATCATTGATGGTGAAAATCGATGCCTAAACAACATGATTACCTCCATGGTTTCGGGTTGCCTATGGCTTAATTCACCATCTATTCACCATCCCTATGGCTTAATTCGCCTATATATTCATAATGAATCACCATGATGCATCTATTCACCATCTCTCGTGGCATTCCTCGTGGCCAGGACGCGAAGCCGGCGGTGAGTGGCCGAGCTTTCGCGACTCAGCTGCAGCACCAGTGCAATGCGAAGGGAAGATCGCTATGGTGGTGGATTTTTTTGCTATCATAATGGTACTTTGATGGTTATATCAGGTGATGAAACAATAACAAGTTATAATGGATCAACACCTTTTCAATCCTTTTCATATATAATGTGATTAATGTGATTATAATGGGTTTGTCATAATGGGATTATAATGGGATTATTATTCATGGTGTACACATAACTAATGACGGTCAATAACGGTATCAAAAATCACGGTTCGACCGATTAAGAATGGTACTGTTTTCTGATTTGTAATGGTTAATGATATTATAATAAGGATTATAAGCAAGTTAAATATAATGGTGCAGGCATCAAAAATTGCATTATTTGGCGAAAACTGGTGTTGTAATGGTTAAACATGGTTGATGATGATATTGTAATGGTTGACGATAACCAGGTATGAATGTTTTTTAGTCGTTATAGAAAGGTATTGGTTAATTAGTGATTGTATTATGATAATTATTAAAAAGGAAGTTGGGTACAATGACAATATGTATCGGAAATTGTCTTGTTAGGCAAATAATGGTACGATAGTGGTAGAAAATGGTATCAGAATGGTTAAAAACAACCAGGCATTCATAGTTTATACTGGTGAAGGGTATTAGTGAACAATAACCAGGTATCATATAATGATTTACAATGCTTAAAGGTATTGATGAATAGTGGTAGTGTAATGGTTAATACTAGTTATGACATCACTGTTTGAAGGTATTTCATCGACACTTGTCTATAGTCATAGTTGCTATCAACTATGGAATGCAACTACGCCATGTAAGAACAATTGGAAATGCAGTGAGCTACGATACTTATGGCAGTTTCCAATGAGGACGATCGGGGCAGGCCCAGTATGACCAGAGCTCTTTGGAAGAGAATTGGTGGTTTGAGCTGGACATTTGCTTTAATTCAATCACCCAAAATCATCAGTGATTCTTTGTCAGAAAATTCATTCTGCTTAGCTGTCCACTGAGGTACCATTTCCATCATTTCATGGGATTTGTCACTGAAAGTTTGGGGGCTGGCATTACAAGTTCCCTCACGTTTGCACGAGTTTTCTGGGGCATACGCTTGTTTTGGACAACCATGTTGGATTTTGAAGACATGACAGCTTGACAGTGCAAGTTGAACACAGATGCTGTTGTTTGTGTGCAAACTGGCCATTAAAAGCGCACTTGTTGATTCAATGCTATAAAAGCTTATGCTATGCTGCCGGCCAGATTTTTTTTAATTATGATCATGCAACATTGCTAGACCTCTTGATCGTTGGATTGATATGAGTATATAGTTGTTTAAACAGTTTAATAAGCTTGCACGTTTCGTTCATTGAATACTCACTTCATGACTATGTGTATATATATATATATATCAAGATATATATCAAGATATATATCAAGATATATATCAAGATATATATCAATATATTTATTCAGATATATATGAGTAACCGACAAAATTACCTAATGAATAGATTAGTATTCGGATGGACATCAGAATCTTGTGTTTGCATCAAAGCTGCATAACCGATAGGGGACCACCCATGAACCGATACCTTTGTATGCCAAAGTGTTTTTTGTTGAAAAAAACTAAGGGAAGTTGACAGCATAATTTTCCAGACCATTTTTTGGCTTTAAGTCAAGGGTTCTTACCGATGCCCGAACCGATACCAACCGATACCCAAATCTTTGCATTTTTCCTTCTGGAAAGCCACCTTTGCAGTTTGTAGATCTCACTTGATAGTTGGTGCCAGTGCGTCTCATATTGGCCCAGGTGTTCCCATCAAGTTTGTTTTTCATGTTATGTGTTTCACCTAATGTCAACGCAATGTTTTCCCCATGGGCGTATACAGTAAGAAGAGCAGCCGTGAACAAGCAGGCATCCGAAGATTTTCGAAGCATTTACTAGCTACAAAACCAGAAGGTGCAGAACTGCGACAGAAAGTTCGGGAAGCAAAGCCAGGCAAGGCCCACGCAAACAGAAACTCAAACAAAAGCTCAGAGGCAGCAGATGTGCTCACGAGGGATCAGCACCATTGGATCTATGGGTATGTTGCCGAAGAAAAATGGAAGCAACTTGCACCGCTCGAGCAGCAGCGCTGGATAGAAGCAGCAGAGCAGGAAGTGCAGCCAAGCACGCCCGCCAGCAGTTCAACACAAAACCCGCCAGAAGCAGAAGGCAGCAGGCAAGCACAGCCAAGCACGCCCCGCCTGCTGCCAGAAAACATGTAAGAGTCATGAACTTTACAGCCTATGGGATTTGCAAGATACAATTCCTGGCCCCAATCTATTTCATATCAAACATTATGTGTAAAGAGCAAAAGCTGCATAACCGATAGGGGTCCACCCACGTGAAGCAATGACCATTGGTTGAATGGACAATTGTGTCCGCTACTCATATATATATATATATAGAGCATCAACACTTGTTAAGCATCATGTGATACTTCATGATTTTTTTCAGTCCCACAATGTCTTTAGCATTCCCATCTTGGCAACTTGAAGCGGTCACAGATCGAGACTCGCGAGGCAATGTCCGTGAGAGCCAACTATGCCATGCGACAGATGCCAGCCATTTTGGATCACGTCCGGTACCTGGATTTGCTCGCAAATGTTGACACTTGTTTCGATGAGCATGCGTGTGTTTGTGTTTTCATGCTTGTATGTACCTTGTTCTACCATTCTGAAGCGCTTGTTTCTCAAAATACGGAACCCTAAGAAACCATTTGGTGTAGTACTGTACGTTAGTGAGCTCTTGACTGCTACTGTAAAACCGTCACTGGTTTTGGTTGGTCGTTTTAGCTGTTCACCAACTATTCTCAAAGCCGCGGTTGTTTCTTTTTGGCATATGGGATTGCAATACCCCACTCACTTACCCTCAAGAACATGTTTGATCTAACATGCTCAGTGACAACAGAAACTTCCTTCAGTGATTGCCTGAGCGGAAAGCTGCACAGCTGTTGATCGATGGTATCACTATTTAGCATGTGGGTTGGGGTCCAAGAACGGTCTCCAAGAATCGTGCTTTCCCAAATGTTGGGATGCTAATCATCCACATGAGTCGGGCACATCCAGCTGTGACAAGATTGTTGCCCAAGGGTCTTGATACTCTTTTGGCTCCTTGGGGCTTCGAAGTGAGTGACTGAGATTTGAGTGAATCTCAGACAGAGATGTTTCCGCTGATGCTTGTCTCATTTGGGTGTTTCTCAAGTCATAAGGGGACCCCCCCATTCATCCACTCAAGCCACTAGCACCATACTGCTTATCAATCAGCTAGCATGATCACCCATTGAATTGACCATTCTGCCAACCCGGTCGACTCGCACCTATCGCATCAAGGCCGCAAAGAACCATGTCTTAGAGGCGCCGGGCACGACGGCCAGATGTGCAGCTGGCAGGGTAGCTGAAGGAATCCTAGTGATCTAGCATGGTGAACATGTTCCCAGTGAAGTAAACATGGCTTCATGACCACTAGGGTAGTTGATAGGGTTTATTAGGGTAGTTGAAACTCACTAGTAAAATTACCCTATAACTAGAAACTAGGTAGTTGTTTCAGTAGGGTAGTTCACGTTTCGGGTTTCAGGTAGCTGAACGAACCCCGAACTAACCATGGCCTCATGTTCCCACTTATGAGTCCTGGGCGCATTGAAGTAGCTGGTCATGGGCTGAGCACTCGATCATTTGGCCTATGCGAGGGGGCCAGGAGCCATGAGCTAGAGGGATCCTGCCCTTGCCCTTGAAAGGGAGAGTCAAGGAGCTACCAGGAGTGGCTGTTCACCAAATGGTTGATAGTGGTTGACATGTTCATACATCAAATGTTGATTCAGATTTGATGTTGATGGTTCCGCACCATCATGGGCATCGACCATCATTATTTGTCATAGACCATCAGTATTTGCATGTATTTTTGGTTATGAACCATCATTCATAATTATGTTTACTGATCAACTTCATGTTCATAGCCTGATCATTTTCATGACCAAGTTCATCTACATTTCCTATGTTTACTGACCATTTTCAACCTGGTGGCAACAGCCAACCACTTGCGCTGTCCACTGGAAGCGAAGGTTCGCGAGATGCTTGAGGCAGGCGGCAATGCAGGTTGTCGCCTACTGGCATTGAATGCAAACAAAAATGAATAGCGTCCTGTTCTAATCACTTGTAGTTTGCATTCTTAAGACTATAAGTGATTCAGTGATTAGTTTATTAGCAAAAGTGATAGTAGTATCAGCGATTATGCGATTATGGTTCCACTGTCATAGTGATACTGGCATGTTGAATGACAGTATTACTTACATGTCATCGTATAATGTTAAACATTAGTACCATCCTTTTCTAATCACTTGTAGTAATAAACCATCCATTTTGGGGGGGTTCCCGATTTTGAGAAACCACCAAATTAATGTACAGACGATTGTTCGCATTTTGTCATGTCCGTTTCAATCTGCTTGCTGGCCCATCGGCGGCTCTTGAATGGATGTCACAAACGGCCGTGGGTTGCGAAGATGAATCAGCAGCATCAAGTTGTTAGGTATCATTCTACATGCTTAGTCAGAATTATGGATGATATTGATCATAATTTAGCGAGTACCTATTTACCAAGATGATTATGTAGTACAAATCGTTCTCTTTGTAGATCATCATAGCAACTAGCAACTATCAGTAAACCCATGACTTGCCATGATCAGCCACTATCAGCCACTATCAACCGCCCAGCAAGTGTTGGTGAACGCTTCCTCCCTTGCGGCGTGAGTTTATCCGGCTGTAGGCCTTTGGAAAGCCGCCAGTGCTGGGAAACACCAGCTCTTCATTGTAAACTGGTGGTGCGTAATGATGGTGTTTGATAGCCAAATGATAGGTAACTGAGATTTTTTGCTTAATCGTTCGATTGGTGGTGTTTGATGGTGTTTGTTCATACTGCTGATGATGATTGATCCCCAAATACCCCATCATCAAAGAGCCGGAATAGCGATGTCGGCGTCAGAATTGGAAATGGAAGCGAATACGGGGGAGAGTTGATACATGACAGTAGCTACAAGGCACAAGGCTGGAATCATGAGGCTGAATCACATGGGAGGGTCCATACACGATTGCTTGCAAGCAGTTGGTGTTGGACATTTGCCAAACAAGTTGAGGACGATGCTAAAGCGCGAGTCATTCACGTTGGGACAAACACGTGGTGAGATGATTTTTTTCCATCGTAGAAAGTCCATCATGTTTGGAGCATTGGCTGTGTTGCTCAGTGAAAGTCGCAACGTGATTAGGCAAATGCAATATCAACTTGTATCCTTGCCGTCGGTGGCACTATCCTCAGATTTTTTGCTTAATTGCCAGCAACAAACACCAAGGTGTATTGCAAGTGAGCATTTTTCTTGGGCATGGGTGAATGCCAACCCTTGTATTAGAATACAGTAAAATAGATATAGCATAGTTATATATTTATATATGCCCATCCATACATATTTTTTTTTTCTCTCTCTCTCTATCTATCTATCTATCTATCTATCTATCTATCTATCTATATATATATATATATATATATGTGAACCCCCCAACTGCAAGGATGTATGTGTGGATGCCTATGGCGCCTCACCAGGTGAAGGGTGCCGATCCCAACTACATCCATGTGCTTCTGCTCAGGGGTCCTGAGGGGAAGGGTGACGTCACTGCGCAGCTGTGATGGCCGGTATCACTAGGGAAATAACAATGGGAAATAACAATGGGATCATAAGCAACAACTAGTAACCAACCATGGATCATAAGGGATCATGCCCATGATCTTATTGGTTCAGAATGTATCCCTGTGATGGTTAGTGATTTTAGACCACGCCACGGCCGGGGGGGTGCTGCTGAGACAAGCCCGCTGGTGATTTTAGACATTTGTTCATTTTCGCTGGTAGAAACAAGTGCTTGGTTGGTTGAGTAAGATTTTTCACAGGGTTGAAAGCAACAACCAGATGGGGGTTACCAGCTCAAGTGTGATGTTTCACCAGAAACAAGCAAGCAACCAATGATGAGAGGTAGAAAAGCCACCAGCTTTCTTGCTGAGTGTGGGGGGTTCCCAAAGTTGCCAGTTAAGGGTTGGTTGGATTTATGCGGATGTATCATTACTATTCATTACTACCTTGTGGTTTTACAACGGTTTTAATTTTCTCAATATGTGCTATGGTTGTTTGGTCGTCCAACACTTTTTCATAGGGGTGCTTCAACAATCAACCAGATTATTAATTCGAGGCAGCGTTGGTGCGTCAACTATGTTCCTGCCGGCCCACGATGGAGTACATTTTCGCTCAGCATGGTATGTTTGACAAGCGCAGGGGACTGTGTAGAAAGAAGACCACGCAGCAACCATAGTTGAACACGTGCATCCAATGGTATCCATAGTTGTCTTAAGAACTCGCCAAGGATAAACAACAATTTCAACATGGTTTTTACACGCGGGGCCCTCCTTGGTGAAGGATACTATGTGGGCGGATATATTTGGAGCACCATTTTCCAAGCTGGGTATTGCCAGAGATGTTCCAACCGTAACCAACCCGAGGTTCGGAAAGATTCCTGGGCCATCTCTGACACGAGGTGATTCCTGGGACTGTGAGGGCGGCAATGTTGTCCCAGTTACGGCAGTTGGATCCCCCGGGTCTTCCCTGGTTGGAGCTTCTTGGATGTGCAGCGACCTGGGTGAGTGAGGCCATGCTTAGGCCCGTCATGTTCGGGGTAGCAGCCATGGTTATCCCCATGGTTTGCCATAGAAACCGCTGCCAGGTTGGAGTTCTACGAAGAGATCACTCCCCTCATCGTGGCCGCCGAGTATGGCGCTTGCGAAGTCATTAAGGAGCCAGGGCTGTAGCTCAAGCTGGTGGGAATGGGAAAGATGGGATACAATTGATTCAAGTACTTGGTGATATGAATGTGCATATAGATGTGATGTATGTAATACACATATTTTACAAATGTATATTGTATATATATATATATGTATTTTTATTTTACATACATCATATCATATCATCTCATATCGTATCATATCATATCATATCGGATCATATCATATCATATCATATCATATCATATCATATCATATAAACATACATGTATATGAGTTTATTTCTACTTGCAGACATGCTCTATATCCGGTGTTGGATCCAATGTTCACAGCACTTCGTGACTTGTCTACAATCACAGCAGCGCCATGAAACTGGTGTCATCCAATCATTACGCTGTACATTCCAGAATGAAGGCTCTAATCTGAAAACATGCTGGGGAAACCCCACATACCCCCACCAAAAACGATTACTTTTTGCAGGTCATTGATGGACCAAGCTAGCTTTTCCAGCTGGTTATGGGGCAGTACATTAGAAGGGCCAGCTACTCGTACCCCAGGGCACTTATTTGTTGACGCAAGAAATTTGGAACATGTTGGTAACATCCTGTGCTTTGCTTTGAATCTTGAACCACATCCATATTTCTCAGAGATATTGAAGAGCGTACAAATCATGTATCCATGAATCATGAGTTCCTGGAAGCCAGTTGTATTGAAGCTGATCTCCATGAAATTCCGTCGGCAGGTTCTCTTCAACCACCCGCAGATCGATGTGAATTTATGCTGCTGCGCTTTCAATGACAGTCCTTGGGCAGCATGAACGGTCCATGGATGTTTCGCAATGAATCGATTCCTGCACGATGCTCATGTGCCACAAGGTTCATCCACGGGCATTGCAGATCCGAAAAATACATGGTGTCACCTGTAACTAATCCATTCTTGGAATACCTCCCGATGGCATCAGTGGGTACACATCAAGCTGCCACTCCCAAGACATGATGGTTTCGAAGGCCTTTTCATCCAGGTTTTTCCAATGTGGACAGCCCCACTTTTTGTGAACTGGTCCCTAAGGAAACTTGATCAAAATCAAGACCAATCTGTCTTTTTATCATTCTTTTGACAAGATGTTCCACTGAGCATCTACTATTCTAGAGTGGTTGAGTTCGGCTTATTCGTTCCCCCTGGTATTTCCATTGTAGGTAAGCCATGTTCCAATCATTACAATTTGTCAGAGCTCCAGACTGTCAAACAGCTACCAGGCGAAATCTACAACTACTACACCGCGTGCGCACAGGATGCTTTGGGTTCTGGTCGCAAACAGTGTAAGTCCATTTAGTTTGTGAAGGCCATGGCTGCTTTGCTAGCACCAAAGTCATGTGTGCGGTTGTCGGGTGACAGTCGAGCCACCTTGAGGGTGTTGAAAGGAATCGATGTCCTGGTGGTGTTTTGCATTGGAGCTTGATACATCTTGATACTTGATGGAACATGATGCCTTGAAATGAGCAAACTTCGAAATTGCAACTGGTTTGTATTGAAGGACTGAGACATCCTACAGTTGGATTAGATGGGGGTTACCTTTTGGAGGATGCGTGTTGAGTAAGCCACCAGTTGGAATTTCAAGTTCCCATGGTCAGAAAGCCAAAAGTCTGTAGACCTTTTGAAATGACAACAGTGGAAAGAGCTGATTCTCTTGAAGTGGCCACAATTTCATGGATGTTCACATTATCCTTCTCTAAGCACCAAGCATGTGAATGCCGCAATGGAAGCCCCACGTAATTCGTGACGTGCCTCGTGTTTGGACCCTTGACCCTGAAGAAGTTGCGGGGGGATCCCAGCTTCTCAGGGCGCTGTCAGGTACGATGTGACCATTGCCAAGAAACATCCGCACGCGGTTGGGGGCTGAAATGACTTGGAGAACGCGGGGCGGTGAAATTCCATTGAGATAGGTATGGGTCACTACATAACTGACCATCCCGATCAAAGGGTACAGTCACATAGCCAAACATCCCAAAAAAGGCTGGGTTCATCTGGGTACAGGGCATTGACGTGTACTGACCCACAGTCAAGTGACAAGGTAAAGAGAGGTCGTTTCTAGGTGGTTTTTGTTTGGAGCATGCGCCAGGGTATCGATCATCTCACCTGAGCCAAGTTGAAGGTGTACACCATCGTACACCCCATTTACGGACTCGTTTCATTGCCAGTTTTGCATCCAAGCACGCAAGGTGCGTTTCGGGCAGTCTATGTAGTTGGTCAGAACATCCTTCTTCACCACGGCCATGTTGAATGAAATCAGCACATGATAGTTGCCCTTTCAAGTTGCCCACTTGATTACTGCTGGTTATGTCATGAAAAGTTGTCAACCACGCTGGTGACCACGAGTATTACTGTAGCGATCATACAGCATACTTGATCACCTATTGATGGTCATTGTTCATCGCTATTCCCTCGTCATTAAGAACAATTCATTAATACTGATCAACCATCTATCATCCATAATTAGTTCTTATTCCGACTTTGCCCAAACTGACAGTAATCACCATAATTAGTCGACTTCATTAGTCCGAAGTGAAATTTAGTAAGAAAAAAGGGCATCGTTGTTGGTTAATCATTGATATTTTATTGATCACTATATACTTTTATAATTACTATCAATCACTATGATAATTGCTATGAATTCTATTCATCATATTTTTTCACAATATTAATCACTATCAATCAATATTCAATCACTATAAATCAGTATTCATGATCACTATAAATCACTTGTATGATCACCATAATTGTTATCGATCACTAGAAATTACCTGTAGAGTCCCCATAAATCACTATTCAAAATCACTATTCACTCACTATTCACTCACTATAAATCACTATAAGCCACTTGTACAGTCACCATAACCAACTGTTGGCGATCGCTATAAATCTCACCCCAAGGCGCTTCAAATCCACAGGCCGCCCCGCCACCGAGGCCGCTCTTCTACGAGCGCGGGGCGTTCTGCCGGCCTCGAGTGAACATGGCGGGGCCCTGTGGATCTGAGGGATGACTTGTTGGTTGGGGCAAGGTGGGCTGAGGTGAGGTCAAGTTGATTGGTTGATTGAGGATTATTGGTTAAGGTTGATCTAGCTTGGTTGATTGGTTGATCAAGTTTAGGTTGATTTGTGTTGATTTGTGTTGATCTAGCTTGGTTGGTTGGTCCTTTGGTTGGTTGCTTAGTTTGATAGTTTGTTAGGGGACATGGGGAATCTCTTGCGCCGACGGTTGCTGGGGATGTGTCAAGGGTGCATAAAGATACTTCTGATTGCTCAAGAGTGTGGTACAGTACCTCCAAGTTTCAATGCCTAAACCAGCTGAACAAATGGCTTGGATTTGCCAGGAAACCAGCTTAGGGACAACTAGAGCGAGAGTAACCACAAAAACAATCACGCCTAGGCCGAAAGCAGTTCGATTGATATTTGTGAGCACACTCACGCACTAAACAAGCAAGGTGGCTGTTTCTTCATGTATGTCACTTGACGTGCATGATTTCCTAGCGAACCTGGCGCAAGATTTTTTTCTTCGGACAATGACTGACTCCTGTGACCCTCATGGGTTTTGTTGCCCACCATCATCCCAAAGATGATTCAAATTAGATGTCATGTGTGCTCTCATGATTTGTCCCTGTTTTCTTTGCGACTGTTTTCCTCACATAGCATGTTTGAGAGTGATGCACCACTGATGAATAACTGATGCTCGAAAATACATGCGCAGTTTTGTAAGTTTCCCCAGTATCCCTTCAGTTATATTCTAGATCTTTGTGTCGTTCATGCATTCTCTTAGGGTACTGCCATGAACATCCATTAATCTCTTCATTCTTTTCATTATAACCGTTCTTTGGGGTAAACAGAGAAACATTATCCACAAATAGCTGGTGCTTCACCATGAAACTCTCTCCTTTGACTGCCTCACGCGGTCAAGCCAGATCCAAACATCACAAGTTACCCACTGGGTCGTCCCAGCTCTGCACGCCGAGTCTTCAAACCTCCCTTCGACGCCGTCCATGGACGGCCGCTGAGGGAGAACTTGAACCACACGTGCGCCGGAGCTGATGAGCCGGGAAGATAGCCATTTGGGGGTGGTGAATCACCAGCTATGGATGAATTGTCTCCAACTGGCATTACACTTCTTGCGCTGCCATGTAGCACTTCAGGCTGCTCATAGTTGATGCTGGTTTACTAATAATTCCCGCTTGGTTCATTGAACCATTGAAATTGGTCCTGAGGCAAGGATCCATGTCGACAGCTAAAGAGCACAGGTACGCCAAGAAAATCCATTGACAGTCATGATTCAAACATCAACTTCATTAACAGTGGTTAACCCCTCATAAATGGTTCGGAACCCCCAATGATTGGAAACCCCCCAATGGTTGACCTCCAAATCAATAATCTCAAAAAGGTCAACCAGTCCAAAATCAATCAACCTTCCTTTAACCAATGTTAGCCCCATTGATTGGGAACCCTCCCCAATGTCAAAATCAACCTTCAAAGTTCTACTAGGTACGCTGAGGACGAGTTCGGTGAGGGGGAGATGCCGCGCTGGGACACTGCCATGACCCCGGCGACGGCGTTTGTTGGTGCAGAGGAAGTGCGAACTCGCGCAACGAGTTGCCCTGAAAGCCTGATGATGTTGTCATATCTTGTCATTGCCTGTTGTTCTCATTGCGTTTTTATTTTTGGGATATGGATGCTATTCTCCAATCATCTATCAGTGGTTTAATGGGAAAATCTACAGGAGAGCCTTGTTTTGATCGACCCATTCTAGGATATGAGAACGGTTCCCTTTGCATTTTCCCATCAACCCTCCAACCATTTAGAACTGACAAGTCCCGGATAAAGGTTGACAAAGTAATGGTGATCGACATATGGTCATGGATGAACACCAGTTGATTCATATGGCAGGAAGTGGCTTGCATTTTGAATGCGTCAAATCATCAGTTGAAGATGTGTTCAGCATCCAGTACTGCGAGCACGGTGTTTTCTAGGTGGTGCTTTTTAACACTGGGAGAAGCTAACTGTATTGATGAGCAGCTATAAGATGCTATAAGTGTGTTTTTTCCCAATCATTTGGGATGCTCATGAATACAGTTAGCTGCTCATCAATACAGTTAGGTGCTGTCAATTGCGTTTTCCCCAATCAATACAGGTAGCTCTAACTTAGGTGGTTGATTTTGGTAGCTCATCAAGCACCTAAATCAATTGATGCTCATGAATTATGTTTTCCCCAATCAATTGGTTGATCCACAATTTGTCATTGGGCAAAACTACCCAGGTCACGCTTCAATTGATGAAAATCAACCCAGGTGGATCCCAATCAGTTGTCCCACACTTTGTATTCTTCAGTGGGGTTCAACTACCCAGGTCACGCTGGCTCACCCCCAGGTGGCTCAGGGAGATCCCGATTTGGCGCTGGAACTACAGAAGGCGCCGGCTGGCGGTCGCCTTCAGTAGAGCGCCGCTGAGCGGGAAGGGTGAACTACTACACATGACTTAGGCAGGCTACTTGTAGTGGTTAACTGCTACTGGTGGCTACTTATGTTTGACACGGTTTAACTGTTACAGGTCAACTGGACACATTTAGAGCTTGGCTACTGAACTTGTACTGGTGAGCTGGCGAACTGGTGAACTGGTGAACTGGCTGACATTAGATTTAGGATCAACTATTTTGATTTAATGTATATATATATATATATATGCTACACCCCCCCCCCAAAACCTACCTTTTTTACTTTTATCACCATATTTACCATGTTTTTTGCCTTTGTCGATAGTAGTAATAACAATCATAGAATAGTAGTAGGATTAAAAATAATCTTAATAGAAATGAAAATGATAGCAATGATAATATTAATATTAGCAGTAGTAAGAATCATAGTAATAGTAGTAGTAGTAGTAGTA
>VSDK01001837.1:439080-469113 GCA_009767595.1 Symbiodinium kawagutii | reverse complement strand
AATCTTGAATCTTGAATCTTGAATCCTGGATTCAAGATTGGCTCAAAGAGTCCTGGGGAAATCTTGAATCTTGAATCTTGAATCCAGTCCTGGGATTCAAGATTGGAATCTTGAATCTTGAATCTTGAATCCAGTCCTGGGATTCAAGATTGGAATCTTGAATCTTGCATCTTGAATCTGCCCAAAGTTGCCAACTTTTGGCAACTTTTCAGTCTATTAGGTAAGAACAATCGAGTTTATGTATGCTCATCAAGTAAAAAAGGTAGATTTTTTGGGGGGGTGTACCATATATATATATATATATGTATATCAATATCAAATATTGACATCACCTTACTGATTTAGACAATTCTCGTCACTAAGGTGAACTTGTCGGATCATACTTGGGACTGGGACTGGAGAATAAATGGTTGGCATTTCTCCATAGTATCGTGCTGTGGATCTCGGCCAACACAGATTGCACACCTGGCTTGTTCACTGCCATGTAACTTAGCCCATCTTAGTTTCAAATCAATCGGATGTGTTTCTTATCGTGGCACGAAATGGCAGTGGGTCAAAACCCTACCAGTTATCTTAGCTGGTACATCCCCTAGTGATCCCTAGTGGTTCTTATGATACCCTATTGTTAATTAACCAGCTAGGCTTCACCGTGAACCACATGTATCCTTCACATGTGCCTGGCCAGTCTCTTCCACAGTCGTGACAACTGCTCCGCCAGGTGGCAGAAGCTTTGAGTGCCAGCAAGGAGCAGTCGGTGAAGAACCGCAACAAGATCTTCAAGGACTCGAGCCATCGCTGCCATCGTTGAACGGTGGCACCGAAACTCCATTGCCTTGGGAAGGGCAGGACAAGGGGGTCCGCCCGTGCACGAACTTTGACATAGGATCACTTTGGACTCACAGATACCTTTGCATTGTTTGAGCAGGGCCTGGTAGGGTGGATGGTATTGCAAGTTGGTCTTGGCATGAGCCATCCACAGATTGGCTTGGCCAGGCGCTGGTGATGGACTGGCATCCAGACCGAGCTCAAAGCAATCCGCAGCTGGCAACCAAAGTCTTTCAGTGGTTACAGGCAGGGCTCGGGAGGCTGAGCATTGGTCATGGTTTATGGCAGAATGATGCTTATGTGATGGTGAAATTATGGTTAATGTGATGGTCAAATGATGGCGTGATGGTTGATGATTGTCAGTCAATGTTTGTGAGGGTGACTGAGAGCTAACTATTCAAAGATCCTGAACATGGGTCAATCATGGTGAATCAAACGGGGAACCCCCTCTGCATGTTGCTACAATTCACTTAGATGCATTGATAGACCAAGTCGTGATGGGCAGTTCTTGTAAAGAATGATTCCCCACTTTTGAGCAAAGCTACATGTTCTTGTTGGTCGGTTAGCCATGAATGTATCGAGTTCAACACGCGCTCGGTTTCCATGGTTCATTTTTTCGCTATTGGTATCATCAGTGATCATCAGTGCCACTATGATTCAGCGAATCTGTTGCGCTCCAGACTGTCACCCCTCTAACGCTGCGGGCATGGCACTCGACGAGGGTCCTGGAACTAGAACCTTGAATTCATCATGAAACCACAATTCATTATGCGTCATCATCAAAGCTCAATATCCATCATTAATCCTAGGTCTTAGGTCTTAGGCTAACATCATTGGATGTGCCATGCAGTTTCGTACCAAGTGTGACACTGATAGCTTTCCACATCCCCAAATCATCATGGAAGAGATTGGATGACATTCATTGTGAACCCCTCACCATATGATTACCATGCTGCGAACGATCACGGCTTGATCCTACCAAAGGGGTATCCCCAAAGAACACCGATTATCCAACCGCTATTTGGGAGTGTTTTTACTAGTTTTCCAGGAGTGTGGTAAATGGGGCTATTAGCCCTGAACTCCTGGTACAGTACCGTTGATGTTAGTATTGGTTCCTTTGCAACTCGTTGCAATTACAAACCGGTCAGTCACGTGGATAGGCATCGTGGTCTTCAACACAAATATGCTGTTCCTGTATTTCCTACGGTGGTTTGAATTCTTCCCTGTTATCAGCTCAAGAATCAGTAGCATTGATCAAACACGATCTACCACCATTGGCAGCTAACAAACCACCGACTAAGCGTTGTTGACCATGACAGTCCCCAGCAACCACTAACCACAACCATGATGGTGAACCATAGATTAACCAGCTTGTTAACCATCATTAACTATCAGCTATTAACCAGCTGGTTAACCATTTCCTATCATTAATCATTAACTATCATCATGATTGTTAAACATTAACTGAACATGACTTCACCATCATTAATCAGCTACCGGTTTTCTTACCCAGCTACCAATACTCAACCGCTAACATGAGAACTCACCCTAATTAACCTGTTTCTTACAACCATGGTGAAATCATGAGTTAACTTAACCTCTAAATCACCACTACTATTAAACTCACCCCTCATTAACCTCTCATTTAAACATGAATGAACCTATAAATCACCATTAGTTTTATGACCTCTAAACTGACGTCATCCATTGCTTAACCTCTAAATTACCAGCAGCAATCATCAACTTGCTGTTTCACCACCGCCGGTTCGACTGTCGTTACCATTGGCCATTCCAGGTGGTACGTCCTTGGTACTTGGAGGTGCGGTGTCCAGTGATGGTTTGGTCATGGTGATGAGGATGGTTTCACCAGTGGTTTG
This sequence comes from Symbiodinium kawagutii, assembly GCA_009767595.1. Lineage (NCBI taxonomy): Eukaryota > Dinophyceae > Suessiales > Symbiodiniaceae > Symbiodinium > Symbiodinium kawagutii. Next base: position 466,411 of record VSDK01001837.1, on the reverse strand, counting down.
TTAGTGGTTCAAATTGCTTCAGAGTGACTAGTGGTTACAAATGTTAGTGGTTCAAGTTGCTTCAATTATTCAAGAGTGAGGGTTAATTACAAATGTTCATTGGTGGTTAATAATAGCGTTATTCTTGCGATCAATGATTAATCGTGTGCATGCCTGATGGTTACTGATTGTTGAAAACAGTTTAGAATGGTTAAAAACGGTTTAACGGTTTGCAATAGGGGATCATAACATATCGTAACTAACAATCATAATGTTGGTTTCTGATTAGTATCGACCTGTTGGTTTCATCTATTTTCATTACTTTAAGGGGGGTTACACTAATCAGAAACCAACATTAATGGTTAAACAACCCTGGGTTTGTCCATCTCGCAATGGTGGTACCCACTCACTATCCAGCTGTTGATAGTCATGATTCTCGTAGGGAAACCACCGGTACCTTGGGGTACACCATTGTTGGACAAACACATAAGTATGGTTGAGCTTAGTTGATGATGGTTATTGAACAAATGTCAATGATTCAATGATGTTTAATGATGATTAGTGCTTGATAAATGATGGCTAAGGATGGTTAATGCCTATGGTCCGTTTATGATTGTTCGTCAATCAAGGTGGTGGAGTCGTGGAGGATGAAATTACATTTTATGATGGGTCATGATGATAGTTGATGATGGTGAATGATAGTCACAATGTTTATCGTTACATGTGTAAAGGTAAATCACAGTGGTAAGGTACTAGTGATGAGTGACTTAATCAGCATTGAAATGCTTTTGGATCGAATATTGGTGATTGAATTCTTTATGATAGTTTCCAATAGTTGATACTTGTCGAACATCATTGAGAACCGTTTGCAGTTATATCCGGTTGCATTGCTGCTGTCGGGCCGTGTTTATCCAGTGCGCAGGGATGATAGCTGAGCTGCGCTTCGTGATGTAGAATGTACTTTGTTGGGTCGATCATAGAGGATTAAGAAGCGGCGATTGAGGGTCAAGGTATACTGTGGCCAATTTATTCTGGATGATCCGCCGTCGCAGCTGCTGTTGCCAAACAGGATTTGTACTGGCTGACTACCCACATGTACCCACCTTAAGATGTTGTCATTTTATTTTGTCCCCAAGTGGTACCACGCAGCCACCGCAATGTCAATTCCAAGCAGGTGGATTTTACACAATTTGCCATACTCAACCATTAGAAGCCATCCGTAGCCTGTATTACAAGATTGAGCACTACGAACCACCACATTCGCTGGCATCAACAGCTATAAACGATTCTTTGACAATAATACTGTAATCATCTATATAGTTATTTACCTTCATTAATCCTCGTTTAGTATTCATTACACCCCAACACAAGGCATGTTGAAGTACCTTTCGCCATCATTCACCATCATGAAACAGTTAAGCATCACTTAATCGTCATTAGCCCAGTTTGTTAGCCGAATGTCACTATTATTACTTAATCATTAGTCTTCGCCCTTCACTTTACCATGATTTCACCATCGTTGTGCGGTCATTTGACCTTCGGTTCTCCATGCATTCGACCATAAATCCAAAAATCCAACCTTCCAAGCAACCTTCCAAGCAACCTTCCAACCAACCATCCAATCATCCATCCAACCAACCATCCAACCAACCATCCAATCATCCATCCAACCAACCATCCAACCATCCATCCAAGCAACTATCTAACCAACCATCGTTGAACCATCACTTCACCACCCTGGATCATCGACTGTTGCGAACCTCCCAGGAGACTCCAGATGCTGCAGGGGGAGACGTGCCGCCCCTGATGTCCACCGATCAGGACAGGGAGAAACGGGCGATGCGACAGGGGAATGGTGGATGATAGTGGTTGTGCATGGTTGTGTGGAAGATAACTTTTAAGATTGGTTCATGATGATCATAGGTGATAGAAATAGTTGGTGAGATTTTTGGGGGGTGAACTTCTGAGATGATATTCGTAGAGGATGATAAGGAGTCAGTCGTGATAGTGGTGAGATTTGGGGTTCTAGGGTGGTTTTTCACAATGGAACCCCCCAAATCATTTGGCCTGCATCAATCATTCATAGCCACAACCCGACCATTTTTGGGGGTACCCCCAGCTATTAAGAAACCACCATATGTGGGTTAACTTGTGAGATTACTGGGATAACTTTTGAGATTCTGTGAGATTACGCTGGTTACTGCTTAAACTGATTAAACACTAGTGGTTGATAATGACTCATTTTATGGGTGAATGGTTGGTGAATTCTGAAGAAATGAAATGACTATTAACCACTGTTTCGTCTCAATTCACCACTCATTCACCTATGAAGACTTCTGAAGGATTGGGGACAACCAGTGGTTAATGGTTATTTATTTCATGGGCGAATGGTGTTTGGTGCATAATTCTGGAGAATCGGGAACATCTGAGTGTTTCTCAAAATAGGGGACCCCGTAAATCATCCAAAGTTAGCCACTTATAGCAATAAACAAAGCATAATAACTTTGGGCATTCCCCATTGAAAATGCACGACCATCTCTGAATCTATATTGGACCACCTGGTTTCACCGCGCCGGCCGCCAGGAGTTTGGCCCTGCTCCAGGACAAGCCAAGGAGTACATGCACCCCTCAGGTGAGATCATGGCTGATGGGTGGTGGTAGGGGGTCCATGGGTTGATCATGATCAGAGTCAGCAACTAGCTTGGTGAATGATGATGGTTAGTGATGGTTATATAATTATATATAATTGATGGGTTAATGAGGATGGTTCATTCTCGTTGATGATGGTCACTTGACCCGTCAAGAAACCATGCTTGTTGATGATAGATTGATGGTTAAACGTGGTGATCAATGATGGTGAATGACTGGGAAAACACAATCAAAAACAACAATACTGAAATTTGAGAAACAATGATGTGGTTAATGATTATGGATGATAAAAGTGGTGAGTGGCTGATCGGTGGTGATAGTCGTCAGTGATGATGGTCAATGATTATTGTGAATGTCAATGGTCCATGATGATGGTTAGTGAAAGTTATTTGATTATAATTTGATGGTTGCTGACGATGGTTTATGCTGGTCAGTGATGATGGTTAGTTGACCTATTGCTGATGTTGGTGAACTAAGTGCCATGGTCGCGATAGGTGACCCATGGTTAGCAGTGGTCCATAGTTCATCAACCATGGGTAATGAGGTATTGTCATGAATGATCGGGGATAATACGCAAGAACAATGACAAATAATCATTGTTAATTGATAGGTATCGTTGATGGTCAATGATGGTTTCTGAGAGTTTATGATGGGTAATGATTGTGATTCTTGGCTAACATTTGTTGACTGTGATTTTCCTGGCGAAACCAGCACCCAACACAAGCCTCATGACGCTCCAGGCAACCTGTTCTCCGTGTGGTGACGGGAAGCCCCAGTGCACACGCCAATGGCGGGTGTGAAAGACATCTGGCTACCAGTGGTGTTGCTCCGCAAAAAAGGGGCCTGCGGAGCTGTGGCTCATGCATCATCATCATCATCATCATCATCATCATCATCATCATCACCAGCATCATCATCATCATCATCATCATCATCATCATCATCATCATCATCATCATCATCATCATCATCCTCGTCGCACAACACATTTTGACCCGAATTCCGACGTCATCCGCGTTGTTGGACACGATGATTGATTTTGCTATGTTTCCATTAATGGTGCTTCTTTGTGGGTGGGAACATAGATGGGGATACACCTGTAGACCTGCTGACCTATCATAGGTGCCCCTCATTCCTGCAACAAGTTGACTCCAGTCATACCTTCCACCCAGTCTTTTCGGGAGGAAACTATCCAGGTAGCATTGCCAGGCCCGTTCCTTCCCCAGATCCCCATGCACTCCACGCAGGGAGCGGGAATGACTGCGGGCGCTGTGCCAGCCAGTGGACGTACGACTTTTCCAGGAGAACTGCTGAGCCCAGACAAGTGAGAAACCACGATATGCTTAACCATTTACAGACCATAAACCACCATAAATCACCATAAACCACGATAAACCACTACTTAGTCGTCATAAAACCACAACTACCACATTGATGAATCATTTGCAACCATACACCAAGATCATTTTTGGTTCATCAACTATCAATGTCTAGTAAACCATGGATCCTATGCCACCACAGTGTTTAACCATTAGTCATCCATGAAACCAATGATATATTCATGTTACTATACCATAACCACTATCAATGAATCATGGCTATAATGAATAATATAATTGACATTACATGCAGAATGAACCACATTAATCATTCATGGAAAAACACTATCAATTGATCATTGCTATCAATGAATCATTAATCACGTTGAAATGATAAACCACTATCAATTGGTCATGATTCAACTAACCATCAATGATTAATAACTAACCAGCAACTAACCAGCAACTAACCATCATCAACCACTAGGTTAGTTGAATCATAAACCACTATCAATTAACATTTTGTTGAATCAACCACTAGGTTAGTTGATGATCATAAAAATTGACAATAATAATTGATCATGTTTCAATTACCAACCTATCAATTTTGTTAAACCCTAGTAGGTTCGTTGATGAGTTGATAACCAGCAACCGATGGTTGATGATGCTTAATAACTAACCAGCAACTAACCAGCAACAAACCATCATCAACCACTAGGTTAGTTGAATCATAAACCACTATCAATTAACATTTTGTTGAATCAACCACTAGGTTAGTTGATGATCATAAAAATTGACAATAATAATTGATCATGTTTCAATTACCAACCTATCAATTTTGTTAAACCCTAGTAGGTTCGTTGATGAGTTGATAACCAGCAACCGATGGTTGATGATGCTTAATAACTAACCAGCAACTAACCAGCAACAAACCATCATCAACCACTAGGTTAGTTGAATCATAAACCACTATCAATTAACATTTTGTTGAATCAACCACTAGGTTAGTTGATGATCATAAAAATTGACAATAATAATTGATCATGTTTCAATTACCAACCTATCAATTTTGTTAAACCCTAGTAGGTTCGTTGATGAGTTGATAACCAGCAACCGATGGTTGATGATGCTTAATAACTAACCAGCAACTAACCAGCAACAAACCATCATCAACCACTAGGTTAGTTGAATCATAAACCACTATCAATTAACATTTTGTTGAATCAACCACTAGGTTAGTTGATGATCATAAAAATTGACAATAATAATTGATCATGTTTCAATTACCAACCTATCAATTTTGTTAAACCCTAGTAGGTTCGTTGATGAGTTGATAACCAGCAACCGATGGTTGATGATGCTTAATAACTAACCAGCAACTAACCAGCAACAAACCATCATCAACCACTAGGTTAGTTGAATCATAAACCACTATCAATTAACATTTTGTTGAATCAACCACTAGGTTAGTTGATGATCATAAAAATTGACAATAATAATTGATCATGTTTCAATTACCAACCTATCAATTTTGTTAAACCCTAGTAGGTTCGTTGATGAGTTGATAACCAGCAACCGATGGTTGATGATGCTTAATAACTAACCAGCAACTAACCAGCAACTAACCATCATCAACCACTAGGTTAGTTGAATCATAAACCACTATCAATTAACATTTTGTTGAATCAACCACTAGGTTAGTTGATGATCATAAAAATTGACAATAATAATTGATCATGTTTCAATTACCAACCTATCAATTTTGTTAAACCCTAGTAGGTTCGTTGATGAGTTGATAACCAGCAACCGATGGTTGATGATGCTTAATAACTAACCAGCAACTAACCAGCAACAAACCATCATCAACCACTAGGTTAGTTGAATCATAAACCACTATCAATTAACATTTTGTTGAATCAACCACTAGGTTAGTTGATGATCATAAAAATTGACAATAATAATTGATCATGTTTCAATTACCAACCTATCAATTTTGTTAAACCCTAGTAGGTTCGTTGATGAGTTGATAACCAGCAACCGATGGTTGATGATGCTTAATAACTAACCAGCAACTAACCAGCAACAAACCATCATCAACCACTAGGTTAGTTGAATCATAAACCACTATCAATTAACATTTTGTTGAATCAACCACTAGGTTAGTTGATGATCATAAAAATTGACAATAATAATTGATCATGTTTCAATTACCAACCTATCAATTTTGTTAAACCCTAGTAGGTTCGTTGATGAGTTGATAACCAGCAACCGATGGTTGATGATGCTTAATAACTAACCAGCAACTAACCAGCAACAAACCATCATCAACCACTAGGTTAGTTGAATCATAAACCACTATCAATTAACATTTTGTTGAATCAACCACTAGGTTAGTTGATGATCATAAAAATTGACAATAATAATTGATCATGTTTCAATTACCAACCTATCAATTTTGTTAAACCCTAGTAGGTTCGTTGATGAGTTGATAACCAGCAACCGATGGTTGATGATGCTTAATAACTAACCAGCAACTAACCAGCAACTAACCATCGTCAACCACTACTTTAGTTGCATCATAAGTGATTAACCAGCAACTACCCATCATCAACCACTATCAATAGTAGGTTGGTTGGTTGGTTGATGGGTTGATCATGGTTCGTTGCTTGCTCTCCATGACACCAGGACTGTCCTCCAGCCGTGCGCGTCGATCCCACGGGGTCTCAGCACTTCTCCAAAGAGGCTCCGAGCAGCACATGACGGGCCTTGCAGGGCGCAGGTCATGGACACGGCGCGGGGTGATGCGCAACGTGCTGGTTTTAGGATTAGTTTTAGGTGGTTGATGATAATTTTAGGTGGTTCTAAAGTGGTTTATGATGGTTTGGGGTGGCGAATGATTAGAATTAGTGGGTTCAATGGTTGAGAATGGTCAGATTTTCAACTTAGGATGATGGTTATGATGTTTTTTTCAGGGTGTTAGATGCTTAGGGTGCTTGAGAATGGTTAGTTTTAGGGGGGTTGATGATGTTTTCATGGGGGTTAAGGATGATTTTTCGGGTGCTTAATGATTGTGGAACATCCACAGGTGGGCCATGAAGATTGGATAGCCATGGCAGGAATCAGCCAGTTGACGCTATTTCAGGCCATTCTTCCAGCATCTCCAGGAACATGGCTTGCGGAGAGAACCAGCAATGTGAACACCTGAACACCTTCGAGATGTGTTCTGCTTTTGCAGGATATAAAATGTCATGGCTCAAGATATGGATCCATAGCCATGGTGGTACCAACTAGTCATCCACTAATGACCACTGACTACAAATGCTGAAGAACAGATCCATGAGTAGATTCAGCATGAATAGCTGGCCATGTATTTGTTCAGCCGGGATTCACAGCTGAAATTTTTGCATCAGGTCTTCCGGACGGTGACGGCTATCACGACATGATCCTTCCCTGTGGACTTTTCCAGGAGCGCAGCTCTGCTTGCTGATGAGCAATGGAATGAGAACAAGATGGGTGTTGTTCAAGCTACAGTCAGCTGCAGTCCTTCAAATCAAGTCTGCAACTTGGGATTTGAGGGCGGCATTCCCAATTTCAATGAGCTGGAGGAATTGGGGAATCTTGGGATTTGTTGAGCTGGAGATTCCCCAATTCCTCCAGCTCAACTTCAAAGGACGTCATTTTGGGGCGGCAGACGCATTGTGGGATACACTCGAATCAATATTTATGTCCATAGGGTAATATGAACATTATGGACCTCTGACCACAACAATCAATTTGTTTTCATTAATTGAAACGGGCTTCGGTAAATGAATTCAGCTTGTTAGGCAGTACACTTCTCAATTTGTGTGCTAGGGCCAGGGGATCTCGAACACTCCTGAAGCCCTTGGGCTCTGAATCAGTGCACAAGGTGCAATTGCGTTTTGCTGGTTGGCCTGACTAAAATGAAAGTTTTCTCCTTGCTTAAGCCGCCTCTTCAAATGTCTAGACATCGATGTAGCTTAGTCACAAAGCGTAGGCATTTCAACAACCCTAGAGTTCTTATTTGCCAAGTGCAACTTGAATTTGTTGGTTCTTTCCTGGGATGCCCAATATGGACCTTTCTTTCCTGACTTCTTTCAGCACGGGCTTTTTTTCCAGTCCTTTTCTCCTTGGGTCCTCCAGCATTATTCTCCTAATTCAAACAAGCAGAGATGACTCATTTGTTGCCTACTCTTGTGAACTTTCCACTGGAGTTGATCTTCAGCAGACTGCTGTATGACTGCTAGGTCTAGGTATTCCTCTTGAGTATCTCATGACGGTTTTCTGAGGTCGAGTAATTAGATTTTGCTGTACGTCTCCTTCATTTTTTGTGCATCTCATTCGGGCACATCTGGGGAACACGCTGCGGTTTCTTGATCCTTTCTCTTCCACATCTTCCATTGCTGTATCTTTGCAATGTTTTATTCTGCAGGCGTTATGTATCTTGTTGTCCGGGACTTCATGATGTCACTCAAGGAACCTCAAAGTTCACCTGTCATGGATGAATGCTTTCGGCAAAGCCAAGCTTGAGACAAAGTCTTCGAGCGCCAGTGACAAGAAGGAAGGCAAGATATACACTCCGGTAATCGAACATAGCAATGGAAAATGACCATTTCCAATAGCGTCAAGAGTTAAGGAAGCTACAAAAGGTGTATCCAATGCTATGTTTGATTACCAGCCGGTAAACTTTGCAAAAGAAAACAGAAAGGAGAAACAGTCTTTGGAAGCCAACAATGGGAGCAGTGACAGTGACAGCAGCTTAGCTGATGCAATTGAGCATTTCACATGACATCATTTTCCTGCGATTCTCAGGGTGATAACCGTTGCTCCCTCCTTGGCTTACTTCTAGCGCCGGATAGCACATTCGGGGCGCGAAAACCTGGAGGAATCCCCCAACTGCAACCGGCTTCTTGTCTCAAAGCTCGAAGGCTTTAGATCAAACGAGCAGCTTGTTTGGATAGGAGGCCTCAAGCGATCGTAGGTTTCAAGCATCGTGACCTGCAGGAGGAGGTCATTGAGCTCATGTACAGAGATTTAAATCCCGAGGCGGGGCACGGACACTTCGACGCAGGAGTTGGACTTTGGCGGGGCTAGTAATGACTACTAATGGTTAGCACCAATGGTAAGTAATGACTACTAGTAATGACTAATGGGTAGAAAGGGTACTGGTTAGAACCAATGGCTAGTAATATTTTGGATAGCAAGCCGATATAGCGAGTTGGTACTGGTTGGAAATTGCTTGTAATTATTACTAATGGTGAGGAACCAGTTGGCTTAAGGGTGGTGAATGATGGTGAAGAGTGCTTAGGAACGGGTGATCGAGTTACTAAAATGAAATGGAGATTGTCAATATTGGACACTACCCCATGTTGCTGAGGGTTTGTATCAATTCATCCATTAACTTGGAATTCATTTGTTAAGCAACCATCTCATCATGGATGGTTGGAGTGTTTTTCATGGCTCAACGATATTCAAGAGCAGACTACACCAAGCGTCATCACACTGATGATCGTCGGTCATCTCACTGATAGTCCACAAACTCAGGACGACCAAAATCCAGCGGTGTTGCCCCTTTACACACCGGCTCACTGGTGCAGATTTGGACAGCAAGAAAGGTTATTTTGTGCGAAGATTTCACAAGCAAACGGGACCATGTCCGTAGGTTCACCCAAAGACATAGAACCATTGTTGGTCCTCAAGGTGTGAATATCAGACATCGCACAAGTTGCTTTAAAAATCAAAGTCTGAAGCATGGAATGCTTGGGCAAAGTCTGGATGCATCCTTGACTGAGATGATCGTCACAAGCCCGGTGCCAAGGGTTCCCAACCAGTCAAGCTTGCCGCAGGACTATGACCTCTTGAATAAGTTGGATGAACGTGTTTCCAAGAAGAATACCATGGGCAGAAACGCGGTGCAGCACTCAGTTCGTCGCTTCACTTTTCAGCGGTTCCCTGCATAATTGCCACACAACTGCAGTTGTTGTGAAGCAACTGAAGACGTGGTGTTGGAACCCAGGGTGGGATGGGGTCCTTCCGTGAGAAACAGGAGGTTGAACAGCCATCAAATCTATTGTAGTTCGTACAGGAACAGTCTGGGAGAGACTCGAACAGTCTGTGAGAGACAATGCCACAAGAATAGTTACGTTACACTCCACACCCACACACACCCACAGAGGAGCATAGAGGTATACTGGCATATCCATGAGGTGTATCTGTGAATGGTGCACCCTTAAGTCATTGTTTTTTTTCCTGAAGCAAATGTTGTTGTAGCTGGGGTTCTGATAATTGGGAATCCACAACTCCAGATGTGAAGGAGAGCCATCTTCGAGTTCGTGGGGCAATGGTAGACATCTGGATTTTTTCCACCACTTCAGTTGTTCCATAGCTGGTGATCAGCCGGCCGGGCCTTGGGCGATCCGTGGATCTCACCCTTCCATGGGCTCGAGTGGCCGCTAAAGGTTGATCGATTGCCTCGACGGCTTGCCAAAGAATGTGAGTGTACACAGCCCGTGGCCCCAACGCCTCGCTGCAACCGAGCAGCTGCCCATCTTGATGTTGGAGGGACCTGGATGGTTGGATGTTGCAGGTGCAACTTGGTGTTGGTAGACGTTGCTTAGATATTCCTTGTTGCTTGAATTCCTGTTGACTATGGCAAGTGGATCAAGTTATACATTCAAATGGCAGATGGTTGAAGATTCCTAGTTGGTTAAATTCCTATTTACTGACCAGGTATATCACCAATATGTTTCGGAATCATCGCCCTTGATTCGTTGACACGCCGCCTAGAACTGTATAGGGTGCAGGGATTGCCCCGTTTTTTTGCGATGGTGTGCACAAGTTCCGTCTTGGGAATTTGCATTGCTGAGTTGGCAGTATCCTCCATACATATCCATAGACATAAAGAAGAACCATTATAAACTGTTATTCAAATACATAATCCAAGGATCGTTCCATACAATCAGTTGGAACAACCGTTATGATCCCTGTGTCAAGCCGTGGTTGTGCGGCTTCTCAACCAGCCATGGGCGGCAGCAGATCGATGGGTTGATTCTACACCCAGGTGCGGCATATGTTTGGCGGAGGTCGGGCCAAAGGTGCGGCTGACACGGCCTGGATGACCGGGGTTTTGTGGGCTCGGTAAGGGTGGTTCCCACTGCTGCAAAGTTGTCCTATCCTTCCAGCTATCATGATATAGTAAGTAACCCCAGTACAACAATGGTAGGAATCAGCTGGTTACCCACTATAGACTATAGAGGTAACTGGAAGGGTAGGGCCCGGCAGGGTCAGATAAATTTCAAAAGCTCAGGATGGGTGTTGCCAACCACGCTTGTGGAGGCAAGTTGGACGATTGGTCAAGTATTTCCCACTGGGTTCGGCGTTGAATATATGAACTCCTGACCCTAACTCCCTGTGGAAACGATTCTAGGAATAGTCCATTCTAAAATATAGTAATCAACCATAGTAACCAACCATAGTAACCAACCATAGCAACCAACCATAGCAACCAACCAACCATAGCATCCCCAACCATAACAACCAACCCTGTTGCCCCCCAGCATACCTGTCATCCATTGACCAAGCATTCACCATGAGGTGCAGGTTGCCCAGCTTCCTTGCCGACATGCTTTCCATCCTGCATGCATTTCCAGGCACGGAACCGGCGCACGGGGCACTGGTTCGTTGTGGCAGTCACCGTGACATTGGGCGCGGTTGGTGATGTCTTGCGCTATGATTTTGGTGTTGGATGGTGATTGATGGATGGTCAATGGATGATGATAGATGATGATTGATGATGACGGATGCTGATGGATGGTGGATGAAGATGGTTGATGGATGTTAATGGTTGATGGAGTTGAGGTGATGGTGGAGGAGATGGCACAGCAGATTTCAGATGATGCTTCTTGTTGGTATATATCATGTCGGAGTGGTAAATAAGCAGGAACCACAAGCAACTGCAATGGGTTGGTTGCAGCATCATCGCTGTCAACCATCAAGGATAGTCATCCAGCAGCGGTAAACCCTGTGGATCCCACTGGGCAATGACACCCCGGGCTTTGCAGTCAAGCCCGGTGATTGAATCACCATAGATTTTGCTGGGTGATGGGGGATGCCATCATTTGTGGCTCTACGAACATATTCCCAACTCGTGTTGGTTGCTCTTCCCCATTGGCAATTGTCATTGCCAACAAATTGAACCTCCCCAAATCAAAGGTCATTTTTCAAGACATCATCTTTTCTGGGATGGCTAGGCACTTCTGTTTAGGGCAACCCCTCCATGGACCCATGGTGCCTTTTTCACCCCACGTTTCTGCCAGACAGGTGGCTGACCCAATGCAACTTGGCTACGCAGGGATGTGGCCAGGGGTTCGCTGAGACACCACGGTCACCCATGGGTCGGAACTAGAGACTAAGCCAGGATGCGCATCCGATTATGTTAGGGGGTGCATGAAGCTAAAGCAAGATATATTTATAATATATATATATATGATATGTTCGACTATCCTCATATGAATTTGCAATAACTAGCTATTATAGCAATCTTAGCAATAGATGCTTCAATCGCCGTTCAAACTGCCCATACTCTGATCGTAGCTGTTCTCAACATACTGACGACAGCTGGATAATCACCGTCATTGATGGTAGTATTGGAGAGTAACATGTTTTGACCATCGTCCACCAGCATTGACCATGACCAACCAACAGCACTAACCCTCGTCTAGCCAGTGTTACCCTGCAACAACTATGATGCCAGCTGATCATTAACGATCCCCGAGGCAAGAACAGCTGCCCCTTATGTTCCGCTCCTTTGGAAGTGGGAAATCAGGCTTGGGTCGCTCCGAGTGGGAATCCATCGGATGATTTGAAGATGGAAACCACCATGTTTGCTTGGAGTTTAAGGGTTAAATGATGATCAAAAATGGCTAGTGATGATAGTCATTGTTAAGTGATGCTGAATGATGATTTACTGATGATTAAAGAATGGTCAAAGATAGTTGGATCATGGTTCACTCAGGTAGCCTTATATGGTGGCATTGTAACTGCTTCCTTTTTTTTCGGTGGTCAGATCTCACCAGGTTGAATCGGATGAAAGGATCAACAGCGGGGAACTGAAAAAGAAACGGTGGTTGACAATGGTGATTAGCGGTCATACTGGTCAATGTTGGTTAAGAATGGTTATATAGTGGTACAATTAGAATTAATTATAGTCAATATTAGTGAATAATGATCCTGACTGGTTCCTATAGTTTAATTAGCCTGTTGATTCCCCAGCCATTTAGGTTTGTCCTGGCAGGCATGGTACCTACTACCCAGCAATGGTTCCATGATTTTCATAGGGAAGCGAAATGCCAGTGCTGGAGGGAACACCATGGCCTTGGACAAAGCCATCACTGGTAGAATTGACCTATCGATATAAACATCCTCCATGCTGTAGGGTTCATGTTGTTCTCCAGAAATGTAGCAACAGGAGTCTTTTAAAGTGTCTCAAAAATCGAGCCACAAACAGCCTGTTCTGTTTGCCATGGCTCACATTGTATCGTTTACTACTGGAATGTTTAATGCTGAATAAGTGCTGAATTGATGATCATGATTGTGATTATGTTCATGATGATGATGATGATGATGATGATGATGATGATGATGATGATGATGATGATGATGATGATGATGATGATGATGATTGGTGATGATGATTGTGGTTATGTTCATGATGATGATGATGATGATGATGATTATGTTCATGATGATGATGATGATGATGATGATGATGATGATGATGATGATGATGATGATGATGATGATGATGATGATGATGATGATGATGATGACCGGCACGCTGGGTACTGTGGGTAAATGATTGCACACAGATTGCCCTAATCTCGCGTTCTCCTCCGGCAAAGTAGCCTCCAAGAAATGTCAGGGGCTCTCCGTGAGGCCAAACACACCAGTCACCAGCATGACGTCCTTCCAGCAGATGGCACAACTTTTTGCCAGTATGTGACCCCAAGACGTTGATGGTGTCCGTTCTACTGGTAGAACGATACGACATCATCATAGATTTGTAGGGTTGATACATAGAAAAACATACCTGTCGCAAAAGACATACCAAAAATAGAAAGCAATCACCAGCCAAATGCAAACATAAAAGTGTAGCTGTTCAAATATATATAACGGTTTATATCACCAGTACTAGCGATATCTCACCGGCAAAATGCGAGATTGAAACAGGTAATATTTCACAGCCACTTTCACCAGCTGTTAAGCACCAGCCTGCAGCAGGCCCTGAGCGGCCCCAGCGGGCCCTGCGGGCCCCGCGGCCAGTTCTTCGGCCGGAAATCTCCAGGTGCGCGGAAGGGTCGTTGGTGAAGGTTGGTTGAGGTTGGTTGAGGTTGGTTAAGGTTGGTTGAGGTTGAGGGTTTAATTGTTGGTCAATTGGTTGATGCAGCTTGATTAGGTTGATGGATTCAGCTTGGTTCAGTGTTTGATCAGCGCACTGAGTGGATTGGCAAAGATCAGCAGAGATGCGAACTGTTCGCAGATTTGTGTGGCTGACTTGCTGATTGGATCAGATCCAAATCAGTTCAGATTGTTAAAGATCACTGATTGGAATTTTGTACCGTTTTGTTGATCAGTGAACTTTAGCTGGAAGCAGTGGATCAGGTGATTTGATTGGATGGTTATTGACAGGTGATTTGATATCATTTATGCTGGTTTGATTATGAGTTCGTCGTGGGATACTGCAATACAGATGGCCATGCAGGTTAGCAGTAAATCAATGTTTTTTTCGTTCAAAATGAACAATAAATAAATGATGATCTGTAATCGGTACTAGTGGTTGACTAAAACCACTTACACCCAACAAGATACACCCAGGCAAGTTGGGACTCTGTTTAGCTATGGTGAGATGCGTCTTGTATGCAACTGTAGTGGCATGGTCGGTCCATATCATTGGCGCAATGTGTTGGATGACCAGTTGGGAGAGGCACCGACTCTCGGGTATTCGATGGCCAGGTGTGTTTCCTTTGAAGTTTGCACGGCTTCGAGCCGCCGTGCAAGTTTGACAACCTGAGCCGTGCCTAGAAGATCAACCTGTTATGCAGTTCAAGGTGGGATTCAATGACTTGGGGGCGGCAAAGTTGTCGTTGGTCTCATGTGGGATTTGAAAGGATGAAAAAGGGCTGGTCCCCTCCCAAAGATGTTTTTTTTTGTGGAGTTGCGCAGCAGTTTCACTAGTTGCATCGTGTTGCATACAAACACATGTCCAGTATGACTTGCATCATGAACCCTCGGTGACACTGAGTAGATTTTGCACAAGCTCTTCCAATAAAGAGAGACAAACCATCAGACCTAATCACAAGAGTCAGCTGACTCTCATAGAAGGTCGTACTGTCAGGCCATCCCATCCGTTAATTACTCAGACTCAAGTGATCAATGCGACATCACAATGGGGGGCTCCGGGGTTTTGATTTTTTTCAGGGTGTATTTGCCTAGAAGGAGTATAAGCCTACAATGCACTAATATGAACCAAACCTATAGCACACCTGTGCAATCAATCACATGTTTGGGATTTGGATGGATTCGCCCCTCATGTATGCGTCCAAATAAAATAAAATGAGACTATCCATGGCTTCCACTGCTTCAATGCAAGTTCTGCATCAGGTCACCTCCTGTCTCGAACTCCACAAAATGCTGCTGAAAATGTAAATACTTGGCAACAGATTTCATAGCAGCCATGAGCGGCAAGGGTATCAAAGATCACTGAGTAGTGTGCCCTCATTGGTTGAAAACGGGGGATCTGGTGCTTGCTATGGAGAAAATCAATATAGTGGTTCTTTGCGATTCCCGTGTTGTCCAGGGGCCGGCACAGGTGTTCCGTTATGTTTTGACACTGCTCGAGCATGACCAGTGTTTGAATCAACCAGGGTAGATTTGTTCCGAAGGCACAGCAGGAAATAAAGTCTATTGTGTTTTCCGGCAAATTAGACCCACAGTGGCCTTCATCCCTTATTGAAATATGGCTTTGTGGACAACAGAAAGCATTCTTGCACTTGGCTTGCAAACACTCACAAATTGTTGAACCGGCCCCTGAAGGGTTTCCTTGCAGCAGGCGTTCTTATGCCACATACTTCGACAACGACACCGGTTCTCACCGCTACCGGTTCTTCTAATTCAACCCGATACTTTGCGACGTTCTAGCATGTTCAACGATGCATTGTTGTTCTTTAATACCAATCATTCACCATTTGGTAATACCCATCATTGACCATCATTGCCCATTATCAACTATTCTTCACCATCATTAACCTTTCTTCACCATGATTAGAGCATATATTTTCTCAATTGCCATACATTGCCATACATTGAGAATAGTTTTAGAACCATGTATTAACATTGTTTCTCTTCGGTCTATCCAAATTTCCTTGACACCAGCTGCCAGGTTTCAGCTCCCTATGGGCGAAATGAGTGGATGACAGTCGTGCGTTTGGCAGAAACCCTACCTGTGGAATTGCAACCAAGCGAAGCCGCAGTAGAAGGGGAGGATGGCACATAGCTTCTTGGAGTTTCCGGTTCCCTTGTTAAATTGTGTAAAGAATGATGAATCATGGGGATCAAAACTAAGACTGACCCAACATTTGACTTGTTTTGTACCTGCTCTCTTATATGTTGGGAGTTCTAGCTGTAAACTGACCCCACTACACTTGGTCTCTCAATTGGTTTCTGCCTTGCAACGGATGTCCCTGTAGGACGCTCCAGCTTTAAATCCCATGCTGACAGCTGTGACCAAGCGACTTGCAAAAGAGACAAAGGTCGCGACAGTCTGGATTTTTGTTCGCCACTGGCCTTGCTGGTGGTATGGCGCAGCGACTAAGCACCAGTTCTTGACCATTTGTTGTTCGATGTGTATCCACACACACATGTGGTGAAATGATTCACAGCCACCAGGGGTAGGAATTGGTGAAATCATGTCCCCCTTCAGGCAATGTGAAGTTTTGGGGTCCAGCTTCAGCAGCATCAACTGCAATCATTAGCCATTGACAAAGTCACCGCAGGCTGTGGCGGAAATTTCCAGAGGAGCCCATAGGAAGAGAGCGTGGTTGTAAATGAAGTGATGGTTCCAAACTTCCTTCGATCAACCAGCATCAATCAGTACCTATCAACCAGCATCAACCATCATCAGCCATCATTCAGTAGTCATCATTTACCACCGCTGGTACCACCTTTGGTTGCCCTTGAGCTTGCCTTTGGTGTGGATGATCCCGTTGTACCCGCAGTTCTGCGCCGATTCTTGGGGGGTTCGTTGTGAAGATATCGTGTCATGGCGCTGTCCGTGATGTTTGCCTGGCTCGCTTCCAGCCGCTGGTGCTTGGGTTGTTGTGGTGCTCGTAGGGTCGTGCCCCCTTGAAAATCGTATATAAGGTTATGGTCATTTGTTGTTAGGAAGCCAGGAAGGATTTTGGTGTGTACACTTGATATCACTTGATCATTTTTGATGAGCCTTCAATAGGCAAGCTTGACCATCAGCAACCACCCATTATCCTGTTTGAACCACAAGAATGTTCACTCACCGTTGTGCTACGATTACGAACCACCATGATTGCCCTTCACCAAGATGCGTTCCGTTTCGGGAGCTGCTCGATCAACCAGCCATTAGTCATACTATGAGTCATCATGATTATTGTATGTATATATGGTGGTTTCTCAAGCCATAGGGGACCCCCAAAAATACTTGGTTTATGACTATAAATGGCTAATAGTGGATGATGTGGGGGTACCCCTATTTTGAGAAACACCCATATATACTAGTAGGAATTGCATTGCACATCATTGCACCATGCTAAACGTCATGAACCATGATAAGTAACCCCTCATTCATTTGGCATCATCAAGCCCGAGCGTCATTGGACTATTACCCATCAGTCAACCATCATTAACCAGAAACAACCACGATTGACCGTCACTTCACCATCAACCATCAGTTAATCATGAATCAACCATCAGTTTCAATAGCTAGTTCAACCATCAACAAAGAATCCATCAAACCATCAATGAACCAACTATTTCAACCATCCATGAACCATCCATTGAACCATCCATGAACCATCAACCACCATCCTCGGCCACCTGGCCCCCACCTTCGGTATCACCACGACAGGTCGCGAGCACGGCTCGCGCCCGGGCGGGCACCTGCTGTGTTTTCAGTCCTCAGAAGAGGCGCGGCAGGGGCGGCTGGGAGCGGGGCCAGGCTGTTGGAAACACCACTGGTGGTTGATCGACTGAGTCCTTCAGGGACTCCTAGATCTCTTGTTTAAGGGGAAGATGAAGCACTCCTAGATCTATTGTTCAGAAGATAAGGAGCTATCAGGAGTGACCAAATGGTAGGTATGTAGGTGGTTGGTTTCTGGCTGCTGAATTCGTTGGTGCTTCGTCATGGTTTCATGGTTGATGTTTGATCTCTTTGAGGACTGCAGGAATTTGGCGAACATTTTGACGTGGGCTCAAGAGTGAGCAGGATTTTTCAACGATGTGTCATGATATTGTTTGCATTCGCGATCTCAATAAATATGTTGCTTTAAAGGTGTTTCTGTTTTCAGCAAAAATTATATTTGCACATGTAACAACAAAACATATCTCTCAGTTTCAGAAAAGCTATCTGTTATTTTCGCGCGGCAACGCATTAGTCAGGGGCAGCAAGTCATTTAGGGGCAACAGCCAACAATGAAAAAGCAATTTTGCAACTATTCTAGGGTCATTTGCGATTTGTGCTGAAAGGGTCTAGGACCATTTACAGGTTATTGTTGTAAGGTCAACATTAACGAACCAATACAATGCTCAACAGATGTTGCAAACTGCTGCTCTTGTCCGAAATGTTGGATCAAAGCGAATGCATAGCTAGATCTGAAGGCTTGACAGCCTTGCAAGCCAAGAAAGGGGAGCTGCAAGGTCTCCAGAAAGACCTAGTTCCAATTGAACAAGGTCCCAAGGTCCCCATGTTCCGTTCTTATTTGCAATGCAGCTATGTACCACTCTCCTTTATCCCAGGTTACCATGAAGTGGTTCATGACCACTTCAACAATCCCCGCAATGTTGGCACCTTGGACAAGGAGGACCGACGCCTGTTGCCTGCTGTGGAAACAGCATGGTAGATGGTAGCAAGGTCCACCTCAAACATGCAGTGAAATTGTACGTGGACTTTTCTTGGTAAACTTTTTCTTGGGCTGCAACTACAAAGCACTGTAATCAAGATTCTGGTAAAATCGAGACATGCCAAGATTGTGATAAAAACATAAATTAATTTTATACTAGGTAGTTGATTCTGGTAAAATCGAGACATGCCAAGATTGTGATAAAAACATAAATTGATTTTATACTAGGTAGTTGTACTGGTGGTTCCAAGTGACATTATGGCTCCGGACAACCCTATGTTGAAATTTCAGGGGTACGATCATAGCACGCCCAGCCCTGCTACTGTAGTATATTGTAGCTCAAAAAGGACCAAGCTAAGTCTCAACTGACAGATGAATTGCGAGTTCTATTCTCGGCACAAAGTGGAGTTCTATGACGACGCACTACGGGAACAACACGGCCATGGATACATTGTTGGGCTGCACTTGAGCCATTGCACCACCAATTGTGAAGTGTTCATCAACGAACCCTTCTTTGACATGGTCGCGAGTAACTTAGACGTAACTCACGCAGATTTCAAAGAATGTCAGGAAGGGAAAAGGATCATGCAAGGCCACAAGTGGTGGTTCTCAAAGTAGGGGTACTCCCAAATCATCCTTTATATTAGCCATTTATAGCAACAAGCCAAGCATTTTCTGGGTACCCAATTTTGAGAAACATGCAAATGAGAAGTACAGAAAGGCTAGCAGCAAGTTGGTACACTAGCCATTGCTTGACCGCGAACCATTCTGAAGCATCAGAATTCACCACCGTCATCAGTCCATCTTTAACCAATACCATTATTTACCAAAAACTATCTAAATATCATTTAACCACCTCACCATTGGCCACCACTAGTGATCAGCCATTATTCAATTGTCATTTAACCACTCTCAACCATTTCCCGCCGGTATCAACCATTCTTAATCATTTCAAACTGTTATTGCTGTAGTAGTTCTTGCTTAGCCATTATTGTTGCTTTATCCCCCATTATGAACCAGTACAGTCCCCTATCACATGTTCAAAACCATCAGCCAGCTACAATTTTCTTGCTTATTCCCCATCCTTAATCACACGTGTGACCCTAGTTTACCATAGTAAACCACTATAATCCTCCGGTTTCCTTAGAAATCCCTCTAGTCAACCCTAGTCAACCATATTTCACCACTACAATCTCCTATAAAATCCCCATAAACGATCCAAAATCCCATGGGCTCTCTATGAAACGCCATGGTTTCCACCGGTTTCCATCGTTATCCCATGGTTTCCGCGGCCATGGGAAAGCTGCTGCGCAGGACACCAACGTGGGCTCGGCCTTGGTGGGCAAAGCCAGTTGCGGCGATGTGATCAAGCTCCAGGCGGGCCATCGAAGGGCGGGCATCGGCGGTGAGAGGTTGGAGGAGGCGCAACTGGTGGTGCATGATGATTGATGGTGGTTGATGGATGTTGATGATTCGATGATGAATGATGATTGATGGTTAATTGCTGATGGTTGATGGTGGTTGAAGATGATGGTGGTCGGTGGCTAAAGATTCGATGATGATGAATGATGATGAATGATGATGGATGATGATGGATGGTTGTGGTGATGATTAATGATGGTTGGTGGTTAATGATGGTTGATGAAGGTTGATGATTCGATGATGAATGATGGTTGATGGTTAATATGTTGATGATTGATGGTTAATGATGGTTGATGGCCAATTATGATTAGTGGTTGATTATTATGGTGAATGACAAGTAGTGGTTTATTATTAGTGGTTCGTTACCATTAGTGATGATATGTGATTAGTGGTTCATGATGATGAGCGGCGATGCATGCCTGATGTTGGACATGGTAATACTGATTAACGATAAATGGTTTGATGACGATAAATTCTTGATGCTTGATGATGTTCACCGTAAATGGCTAATAAGTTGCTTAGTGATCCTTAATTATTTGATGCTTGATGTTGGTCAATGATGGTCAATAATGATCGTGAACCATGGTTGATTGATTGATGGTGATTGCTATGGTTGACTACTGGCCAAGCATCCATTGGTGGTTCACATACGTTTCATGATTGATTTTTCACGGGATTGTGTTGCAAGAAAGTATCTAGGAAAGTGGCTGCCGAGCATTTTCCATGTCTACCAAATGGTTGAATCATGGTGAATGTTTCATCAGTGATGCTCGGTGACGGAAGACTCATCTTGATAAACGGCATACCCTCGAATAGTTCAGAGGTGATGCCCGGGCTATTTATTGAGCAGTATGGTAGAAGTTGGGTTGTTTTGTTTGTGTGCGATATACAGTATATTGATGAGATGGCAGGGAAGGGGCACGGTAGATTCGGGTTAAGTTTGGTGGTACTCTCCAATAGTGATTGTTGCTGAGGGATGCTGTCACTCCATCAATGGTGCATCAATAGCCGTGATTAATTGGGTGCCCAGCCCGGGTTGATCCTTTCACGGTGGTGGTTGACAAACATGAATCGGCAAAAGTAATTGTAGACACTCATGGATGATTCATGTTTGTGAACCACCACGATTGTCGGGAAGCATGGATCAAGGTCTATGACTTGGTTCACGTATGATACTGTATCAATGAACTATGGATGATTTTGGGGAAGCGTTCACCAACAAGAACCGACTAACCAACCTTGATTAGACTAATGGTTGGTTAAGCTGGCTGATTCAGTAGGCAACCGTTTGCATTCACTACGACATTCATCCACGTGCGTTCAGCAATCCTACCGTGGACTGGCAAAGTTGTGGGGTAGAACTAATTACAGTATTCATATGCCACCATTAATCATCAACTCACCATCATCAACCACTAATTAGCCACTATCAGCCACTCATGCTTGAAAAAAACCTAGTTGAGACATGTTGGAATGGTTAAAGCCTTCAACTTTTATGGTGCCCTTGGGTCCTACCCAGTAAGATCTGTGCTCTTCCAGGTGAAGGTGAAGGATGGCATCATTGAGGAGAGATGGCAGAGCTGCCCTGGTGTGGGTTGGAATTATATCAACCATTATTATATCAACCAATAGCGCATTAGCTATGGTTCCTCCCTGGTTGATATCACCTCCCTGGTTGATATCAACGTGGAAAAGTCTATCAATTTTCGGAGGATTTTTCCACCATCCACCAGGAGTGCGACCTCAAGTTTCATGGTTGACGAATGATTTGCTGAGGGCCATGGGTCAGATGCTGTCCAGCAGCATCCTGGGTCTGATATTAGAGCCATATTTGCAATTAGATTCGCAATCTTAATGATCCACATACTGACATACTGTAGTTTGAGAATGATCCGTAAACACTTGGGTGTTGATCAGTTGATGAAACATGTGTTTGGACATATACGTTGGATAATGATTTCCTTGTAAGATCTCTTTGATCATTCACGGTCCGCGAAGCTCCCTTTGCCTGAATCATGGTACGGTCAAGCATGAAATAGCCTTGAATTCTCTAAACATGCTGAATCAACAATGAATACCTATTCTTAGCCATGAGCATCATAATTTTACTGATCCATCGACTTCTCATTTTCACCCAGTATAGCTACTATATTTTGCCGCTAGTCAACCGTGAATACATAGAAACACAGTTTTGTCAACCCTTAGTTCTCCACCATCAATTTTCTTTATCACAAGGGATACCCCTTTTAACTGTGGATAATCAACTATTAGCCATCAATGTTTATCTACTGGTTATGAATGACAATTAGTCGTAACCATGTTACCTGTTAAGTCATAAGAGCATAGTATCAACCATTATCATGGCCAGTGCTATATCAGATGTAGTAGCCACAACAACCTGAGTACACTTTCATTTTCAGTAATCATCAACCTGGAGGTGCCGTGTGTTTACCGGTTTCAAGCCGTTGTTTCAAGTTCTTGACCATCAACCATTCATGACTCTCAACCAATTCATATCACAACCATTCTTCATCATTTCCAGCCATTCATACCCATTAATTGTTTCATTCATAACCATCATTCATAACTGCCTGTAAAATCTTAGAATCCATGGAACCATGGCCATTCAACAATACCATCAACTGATCAACCATGACCATCAACCAGAACCAAACCATGGCCATTCAACAATACCATTCAACAACCATGGAACCATAACCATCAACCAGTCATACCTCTCAACTGCTTGGTTCATTGGATGACCTGCCAGGATGCCAAGTTCAAGACCTTCGGTTGTGGTTCGGCGATCGCCAGCTCCTCCTACGTGGGGACCCAGGGACAGGGAAGGCCCTGGAGCTTGAGAGCTTGGGATGACACCGGATGGACAGGGGGGAAATTTGCTAGTGGTTAATAGGGCTTAATAGATTATAGTGGTTAATAGTGGTGAATAGGTTAATGGACAATAGTTGGCTGATAGGTGCATAGTGGTTTCTAGATCAATTCGTGGTGAAGAGTGGTCAATAGATGGTTATTGATGGGGGAGAGTAACCCCATTCAGCTGAATAAATGATCCCATTCAGAGGTGCTGTATCAAGGCACTTGTTTCAACAGCTTCGCATAAAACGGGTTGCAACGGCAGCCGCTGCAGGCGACCGAAATGATCATTGGCCAAAGGGTCGATGAGGCGTAGCCGATGGGCGGTGGTGGAGAATTGTAATGGCAGCCACTGGTTGATTGATAGTCGTTCTATCATTATACTGGTTAACAATTGATAGGAATTAATAGCGGAGTGTTTCTCACGCCATAGGGAATTCCGACATGGTTGTACTATTCCTCGAAATGGCTAATCAAGTGGATGATCTGGTGACCCCTATGACTTGAGAAACCGCCATACAATTATAGTGCGATTTTTGTGCAGCAAGAATTCAAGTGAGGATGTGGTACCTTTTCATGACCTGGTTCCCAATGGCCACACCGTTTGGGCCACACCCATTGTTTCAAAACGTTTGGGAAGTTCAATCAGGGCAAACACTCCGTCGCACCAGGCCAGCAAGTCGGCAACCTCAGTGTACAGCTGCTGTTGGAGGCTGTCGATTGCTGAGGTGTAACCCTGCCCCAAGGAGAAATGCAAACACATCTAGCAGCAGATAAGGCTTTTTCACCAGCGTACTGACCAGATAGTTGCCAAGTTGTCGACTAATTATTAGATTGATTGATCCAAGAGACTGCTTAAGCCAAGAGGCAATCTGATTAGATTGATTGTTAGATCCAGCCTTAACAGCTGATTCAAGATAGGTGAACGTGATCAGTTCTTAAGGCTGCCCCTTGTTCAGCGAGGTAAGGTTTTGGGCCATGGTCCACCAAGTGACTCGGTCCAATGGGAGGCATTATAAGTCCCAGTTTGAATTGCGGAAACTAGATTGTTTGTTTCGACTTGATACGACTTGTGGTTTATTCAGAGTATATATCGTGTATTTTATGATTAATGCTCAACGATGGATAATCATCAATCATGGACTTGATCATCATTCATCCATGATTACTGATGGCGGGGCCCACTCGATGGTGCTGAAAGCGATGCTTTCAGTGGAATTGATCCATCATCTTGCAATCCGATCCATCAGTTCCTCATTCATAGTCATGTTGGACAACTCTCTGAGCGTTTCATCACGGATGGTTGTGCTACATGGTTTGGAAGTATCAATGGTCCACTGTGGCTTCCCGGCAACAAACGGGGCACCATTGATGACTTCTAACCTTTCCGGTCTGACTTCAAACCATTGTGTGCAACCCTGGGTGTCACGGGCAGTGTGTTTGGTTGCCGAGGATCAAAAACACAGACATCTCAGCTCATCTGAAGCTGCCCCCTGCGCCTCGGCTTGTACCGGTGTGGCAGCTTGGGCAGCTGATGGCTGCCATCAGTTTGGGCAGAAAGCTTCTGTTGAAGCAGATGGGATTATGAAGACTATGTACTGTAAAGGTTGTCATGTTCAATCATGTTGAACCAGATGATATCATAGTGGGTTCCATGAATCTCAAGCTATGCACACGCTTAGCAACTATGACTCTGGCATTGGTGCCCATGGACAAATGGCTTACAACAAGCTCACGAAGCCGCGGAGTGTGAGCCCCAGTTGATGAAGTCACCGGAAATCATGGGGAGAATGACATGAGAACGACATATTATTTGGCAGTGGGTCAAAACCCCGTACCCCTGGTTGCGCTCTTTCGGACGGTGCCCCTGGTTCCCTCCTGTTAACCATTGTTTTCCCTATTGTTGTTGGTGGAAATCCTCCATTGGTTGGTTAATATTGACCCATAGCCATTCCTGATAACATATTCCGATGTGGGTTTGTCATGGTTTGTCCATTTCCATGGTGTACCCCTAAGTGATGGTTGTTTTCCCTAGTAACCCTAGTAATAATGACTCTGAACAGCTGGATGGTGATCGTAGGTACCACCATGGCGAGCTGGATTGTGGAGTCCTAGCCTCACCGCCTTTCTTGGGGCTGCCGCCATGGCTACCTGATGATTTGGTACACCATCATTGTACTATCAGCTATCGCAGTGGATACTTGGATGACCTTCCAAGTTAGCAAGTGGTCAGTGGGCATGGTGAGCAACGACTCTAGCTGGCACCATTGCTAAACAGGTGAACCAACCATGGTTACCACTTGATTACTATGATGATCCTCCAAGTATACTAGTGGTAGGATCCCACCTATTGGTATACCATGGTAGGAGATCATCTTAACCAATTCACGGTATGAGCGTTTCTCAATTCATAGGGACCCCCAAAACATCTTCCCTCCAGCCTTAACGTTCGCTCCACCACATAAAGCGCCACTGCAATGGAGCATGTTGTACAAGGTCGAGATGGCTTGGACAAGTTGCGAAAACACTGGCTATACGCAGTGATTTATGGTTTAGGGTTTTAGGGTTTTGGTTTTAGGGTTTTAGGGTTTTAGGGTTTTGGTTTTAGGGTTTTAGGGTTTTGGTTTTAGGGTTTTAGGGTTTGAGGTTTAGGGTTTGATAACTCAGAAGTCAAAAAAAATGGCCCTGTGCAGGAACTTGAGCGTTGGGAAATGTTCTCAGACCCATGCGGGGCAAACCCTAAGGCTCGGGCGAACATCTTTCATACGTACTAATGGTTTATAGTAATAAACCGAACATAACTTGGGGGTCCCCTGTATACCATCATCATTCATCACTTCACCATTCAGGTGAAGATCCACTGCTCCGTTTTGGCGGAGGAAGCGATTCAGGCGCGGAGGATGTCATCGGCAGCAGCTGTTGGGAAACTGATCACGGCGACGGAAACGAATCAACAGGTCATACTGCCTCAGGGAATCTCCATCACTAATCTACATACTTTGTCACTGAGGTAAACTAGTGATATATTGATAGGTGCAAAATTTTGGGTTGATTGGGAAGCACCATATCACTATATATGACATTATAAGACTATATTTTAAATATTAATATTATTTATCTACGCTGACACTTTTTTCCGGGTGATCGGATGCAAAGGCCACACAGCGTGTATGGTCTGGCAACATTGCAAGTCCTTGTCAACAATACTGCTATCACTCACAGCCAACTTGCTTGTGAAGTGTTGTTTTCGTTGTTCCTGAGTACATTAATAATATCATGTAAGATACATGGTTGCATCATGATATCATCATATATCGAGTTGTTCCAGGGTTGCACGAATCATATGTGTTTCGGGTCGACCGGTTCGCGTTTGGGTTCATGGTCAGAAGCATAGCGCCGTTGTGGCCGCTGGTTGGGAAGCCTTGAGTTGAAGCGGAGCCAGGTGGTGCATCACAGCCACCACTCATACGACTAGAAGTCCTATATGGCTGTGGGTCAATGTTGATAATAGGGAGAACAACTAGCAACTACTAGTATAGGGGATATACCAGCTATATATGGCTATGGGTGAAGCAGTTGACCAACCAATTTCATGGGGGAAAATCACCAAAAACAACAGGGAATACAATGGTTCTGATGGGGGAACCAGGGGTACGGGGTTTTGACCCACAGCCACTAATAAGTGTTGTTGTCCGGACGATTGCATACCACGAAGCAACCATGCGTATGTGTGTTATGTGAGGGTTGACCTACCCATTTGGTCCTGTGCTGATTATCCATGTGTCTTTGGAGCCACCATAGATGGCCAAATCACCAAATCAGTCAACATGCAGGCTGATGATCAGTTGTGTTGATGGCCAGATGGTATCCCTCCAGTTTCAGGTCACCATGACCAGCACCAGATGGTCAATCCTCAGCAAGAGCGGT